>VZTT01018522.1:118188-124019 GCA_013400855.1 Buphagus erythrorhynchus | reverse complement strand
TATAATGCTCAAGTTTGATTTCTCTTCAGAAATTGTTAATTCAAGAAAAAGCAGCACAAGAGGTCAAGCTTGCAATTAAACCTTTCTACCAAAACAAAGATATCACTAAGGAGGAATACAAAGAAATTGTGCGGAAAGCTGTAGATAAAGTAAGTTGGTCCGGTAATCCAAGCTGCATGCATTTCATCTGGGGCAAGCTTTGGGATGGGTTTCGTGTTTTTGTGGGACCAGCTCACAGTTGCTGGAAAGGGGGAAGAGGGAGAAGCAAAAATACCTTTCTTCTTTCTCCATCCACAAGTGCTTTTATTGGCTTCTCAGAACAGAACCTGGTTATTGTGTGGAAGAGTTGAATGGGAATTCAGAAGTATTTGAGAAGCAATCGGAAAGTATTAGGAGTTTTAAAATACGTTTTGCCTGGGATGGAAGAATCAGAAGTGTCGGGAAATAAATGAATAATGTGGAACTCTGGCAAATCAATAGAAATGTTTCAAACTTTTTTTTCTTTGAACTGTTGCAGGTTTGTCATAGCAAGAGCGGAGAAGTTAATTCTGCAAAAGTGGCAAATCTAGTGAAAGCATATGTAGACAAATACAAGCATTCACGGAAGAAAAATCCTGAAGAGGCAGTCTCCTGTGAAAGGAAATAGAATATGTTTTCATTTTTTAGTTTTATTCTATCTGCAAAGTGCAATTTCAATGTGAACTGTTAACTGAAAATTGTACATGACAGTGATTTGAATTCGGTTTTGATAAAATTATTTTTCAAGGTAGTATATAATGTTTTGTTCTAAAGAAATATAGATCTGCAGGGCAACTTCTTTATTCCTTTTTAAAAACAGATTTCTAAAAAGAATAAAGGTGTAAAGAAGAATCATTAGGAATGTACGATTGTGTGGATACTTAGATGTACAGCATTTTGACTTGAATAAGAGAGTGCATTAACTTAGAAACTTGGGTTTGGAACAGGTATGTACAGTACATGTGATCAGTCAGATTAAAGTAAAATTTTTCTTTTGATTGCTCCCTAATTATAGCAAAGATGAAATAATTGCCTTGACAAATATTTTTAGTGTTAAGTGGACAGGCTGAATGCAGGGGTCACAATGTGTATATTGAAAAAGCACATAGAGTTGTCTGAACACAACTATTTAGATTTCAAAAAGAAAAGTCATAAACAGTAAAATGTGGTGCCCAAAAGCATGGGTGCTGCACAGTTGTTGTAACACCAAATAAAAATTATGCTGCTTGGTATTGTTTGTGATGTTTTTCAATTTGTTTCAAGATGGTGGAATAACTTGAATACTTTTTATGTGTTGAAAGCCCTCAATCACCACTCTGATAACCTCAGTTCAGGTTGTGCCCTTAGGCTAGCAGGAAATTACTGTACTAAAGCTAGATGTTCAGAAACAGAAAAGTTTCTTCTTCAAGTAAAATCAAGAAAGCTGGAATTTATCCAGGTTAGGTTCCCAGTTGACCAGAGGCTGCCAGTTGTGCCAGTCTCAGCTGCATAATACTTTTCCCCACTAATTAGAGACTGTGGCATGAATCACCAGACTGGTATTGGTGAGCCCATGCCATTGGAAGCCAAGTGTCTTCCTGCTTCCCTGAGCACTGGAGAAGAGGTTATTTGAGGTACCACAAGCATTCTAAAAACAGCTGTAGGGTCACTGAATGTGCCTGGGGAAAGCTTACACCTCAGGTAAAACCAGTTTTACTGAGGCAGCAGCAGGGAGGGTTGCTGGAATACTGAGATCACTGTGTATTCCTTAGAGAAAGAACAGCTTGAGATCCTTCTCAAAGGAGCCTTACTCTGTTTTGTCCCCTTACTCTTACACAGTGCTATTAAAATCTCGTCACCAACCCTCCAGTCCTGTTGTGCTGTAACAGCCTTTGGTGTTGGCTCAGCCTGCCTTCTGCTCCAGCCCAAAGCCTCCTGGCCCAGAATAAGGAATAAAACATTTTACTAGAAAGTATCAGTTGAGTTTTTTGAGAAATTATCTCTTTGTAGCCAGTAGTTCCCAAATTACCTGGTTTTGGCAGAAAACAGTCCCACCTTCTAAGTAACTTTTGCAGAAGCCTGAGGATGACATAAGGGATATCCACCCCTGTTGTATATGTGTGATGTAAAGAGAGAGGTGTAAAAAACGTGATGTTTGTCACAACAGTTGATTGCTTGGTTTTAACTATAACTTTCTGCAGACTTAATGAAGCATTTGACTGTCTATATTTATTTTTGTGTGCCTAAATACAAATACTATATAAATTAGAAACATATAATACATTTTCTACAGTCAAGTCAGGTTTTAGACTTTTCAATATGCTCAGTTTTACACTATGATAGCAATTTGTAAGATCTCTTGAACTATTTTAAGCTAAAATTGGTTAGCACTTTTTGAAAAACGTAGCAGATTGCTATGTGTCTCTTGGTTTATCACGCCATGCATACTTTATTACATTTTCCTTCTCTGAATTTTTGGATTTTATTCACTTTTTATATCTTTTCCTGCTCTATACAGTTGAGCCTTGCTATAAAGCTCCTTTCAGGAGTCTGATAATAGTTTCAAGGGGTCTTTTTCCTCTTTTGGAAGAGAGATGGAAATTGGGGAAAGTGGAAAAAAACAAGGGAGGATTTGAACTGGGAGAAGGGAGGGGTCATTTTGTTTCTTGTTTTGCAGCTCCTGGGTGGAAGAGAAGCTGTCACTGGCTGCCACGTTGTTGGGGCAGTGACTATAGTGATGCTCCACTGTATTTCAAAACCTAATGAAGAATAGCAGATAGAGTAGCACGTGCTCAGTAACTTTATTTTTTACAATTAAATACTTCAGAATTTATCAGCAAATGTGCAGTTTGTTAAATTTTCTATATTGAATTAAAGAAAAGCATTGCCTTAATCTGTAGACTTTGCTCCTGTTTCTCCCGAGAAGCAGTGAGGTCTCTGCTGGTGCAGCTGCCTGCAAAGGGGAGTACGGCAACCTCGGAGTCTTGGTTGTGTTCCAGTAGGGTGAAAGGTGTATTTCTATTTATTGAAACACCTTCTACTGCAAAGTCCCAATATGCACCAGCACTGAGGGCAGAGGTGGGGAGCTGAGCCCCCTTGCTGCCTTCAGGGTAGTGGTGATTCCTTCAATTGAAACTGCCTTGTGGGAAGCAATTACACAAGTGTACCTTCTGTGAACTTATGCAAATCAAAAGGGTTTTCCTTGCACCCCTTCCCCTTTCTCACTGTGCATGCTGCTTGAATGTCTCATCCTAAAGATAGACCTTACAAGCACAGTGGCTGTCCAAAGTCCACAGTACTTTGTATGTAGGCTGAAGTGCTGTCTACTGAAAAAAATACTCTAAAATTTAGTTTTGTGTAGTGTTTAACAGTTTCTAATAAATTCTTTTCTCTCAGCTGGCAGTGTTTGGTTTTAAATGACTCTGGCTCAAGTGATGGGGTTTGGAAAGCAAGGTAGTTCCTGTTGTTTCTGCACACATGCATTTATCTTGTCCTGTGTTGTCTGGGTGCCCCCTCCTTTACATCTCATTTGTTTTAAATTAGTCTTCACCCTGCCATGCCAGTCTGCAGGTACTCCAAGCTAGAAAAAACAAATGCAGGTGGCAAAGAGTCCATTCACCCTGGGACTTGCAAATCATCGAGGGGTTTAAGGTGCGAGTGGAATACTGCTGCGGGAAGCCAACAGGGCAGGATTCAAACCCCTGGGCGTGCCCTGGGTGCTGACAGTAAAGCAGGGAGCAGCTTTACTGAAATACCCTCGGAGGATTGTAGTGCAGGAGAGCTGGCCTGCCTTGGCAACAGAATTTGAGGCATCCCTTTGCTTCCAAGAGTTACCTCCACTGTACCTTCATGAGGTAGCTCCATAGGTAAGGTTGGCACGGGTGTGAGCTATAGTTAAGGTGCTATGCTGGCAACATTTTTCATTATTACTACACCTTAAAATATTCACATTGATCAATACTTGGTAAACAGTAGACAGGAGAGTAAGGACAATAACGTATATCAGCAATTTCAGTAATTAAAGAGTACTAATTAGATCAGCAGGTTTAAAAATAATGAAGTGTCTATAAATTTTTTTTTTTTTAAGTTCCTAATCATTAGGTTCATAAGAAAACCACTAAGAGCACAAGTAACTACTCTTACAGAAGGAGGTGAAGCTCTGGAAAAGCACAGCCTGGGATCTGGAACTTGACTCAAACTTGACTCTTCTATTATCACTCACAACTCCCAGACTCACCCATCAACAGTAAAGCTTGATCTGATCTTCATTGTCTTGCACTGTGCAATAAGTACAGGGGCTGACAGCAGTAAAGTCAATGCCCGTTACACATGGTAAACATTCAAACCTGGAGTGTAATCCAACATAAGCTACTGCAGGAGCCAAACACAAGAAATTTTGGCAGGAGGTTGTCATATAACTGGTCCTTAAGTTTTGAAGAAATTAAAAATCCACTGAGTTTATTACGAGGAGCATCCATCAAAAATAGCCAGGCATTACTTGATCCTTCGGTGCAGTAGCAAGCACGATGATAAAAAATAACTCAAGGAAGTCAGAGTTCAGTGTAAATTCCAGAGCCTTTTACAAAATCTCAGGATTTTTGAGGACTAGGAATGTAGCTTACACATGGTCTTGTGTCAAGCCCTAAATCTGGAATTGCAGGGCTTTTCCTAGAGGACTATTTAAACAAGTATTTCTAATAACAATAGAGCGATACTTGGTAGTGGGGAAATACAACACACACCCCATACAGAGCAGGCACTGCAGTTATGTGGGCTGGGATGAGGGATTTTTGATATGCTATGGGTCAACTACAAGTTTAGTTGCAGGTCAGTTGCCTAAAACTTCACAGGAGCCCACTAAGGGCAGCAGGAAAACTGGAATGAGGGTGCAAGCCCCTGTTCTAGAGAATGTGTTTCATAACTCGTGATTCACCATGTAACTCTGTTGTAAACAATAAAAACACAGAGTATCCTGCCCAAAGGTCAGGACAACCAGACATCGGTGTAAAAGAAAAATTTACTGTTTGCCAGGACAACAACTTTGCTGTGGACATGCAGGTTCAAAACCCCCTAAGAACAAAACCTACCTATCCACTCAGATTTCAGATTGCAGTTTGCAGGAAATCCACCTTAGACTAGCTGTCCAACAGCCACCCAATATCACAGCATGAGACAGACTTTACTGTGGTTCACCTTTATGAGATTTTTGTTACTCTAATATTACATTTCTATTCACCTGCAGTAAATCAGCTTTTTTCAAAGCTATGGGCTCAGATTGCTCTCTGGTTATCTTACCAGACAGGGAGAAGCCAAGACCCAAGTGACAATTCTGATATAAACAGGTGAAAAACAGCAGGCTTCTAAATCCAAGATGGCTTTGAAGCAGCGGTAATTTAAGAAGATACTGCCATCTCACCACAAACAAACTGGTGATAACTTTACTCATTAGAATTAACCTTGAATTGTCTGCCACTTGAAAATGATTCATGAATTCAAACCCCTCTGTGAAATCACCTTCATTCATTCCCTTAGGGGAACCATCCAGCTCCAGGCTGCAGCTCTGCCCCGCATGCTGCAGGTGTATCCACTAAGCAACGTTTTGGCTCCCTCAGCTCGCTGCCCCTGCCACACTCTGCAGCTTGCATACACATGCCCTGACCCAGCAAACCAAGGGACATCAGCATTGGGGCTCTCTGCAGCCACTCATGCAAGGAATTCCAACAGCCCAGTAACTACCTGGTGGAAAGGGCAGAGGAGGGAGGAAGACAGTGGGATGAGTATGCGTGCCTGCAGCTGTTGCACATCAGCAGATCTTGGGCGGTGATGGGAACTGA
>VZTT01018522.1:100688-113188 GCA_013400855.1 Buphagus erythrorhynchus | reverse complement strand
ATAACTCAAGTGTGGGTGTAACGTATTACAAGATTACTCTGACAAATGCTGGTCCACTAACTAAGAAAGCTTCTACCTGCAACTACTGACTGTTGCTCTGGTACAGGTTCCCAGCTCCCCAGCAGACTGCCAGGATGGAAGACCCTGGCTCAGAGATGGGCAGCGTCCCTCAAAGTCACTGACAGCAGTGGGACAAATTTCCTCTGCTCACTGCCCCTCATTCTTTCACCACACTCTCCCAGAGTTTTGTCTTCACTACAACTTACAATTAGGTAGCTGAAGACAGCAGGATTTCTACAACCAGTATCAGGACTCTTTTGTTTAGAGCTACAACGAGGAAATTCCTCCCTACTGACAGGTCTTTTAATGACAGGCAAAATTAATACATTCTCATTAGAAATCATTACTTCTGCTGTTATAAAGCCAAAATAATACAAAACAAAATCAAGAAAACACTCAGCTTCTAAGTTCTTGGAAAAAAAAAGCTGCAGCATGCATGGTGATCACTGGCACAGTAACTAACTACTACTTTTTTATCAAAAAGAATATTTCCTGCTTAGTACCAGGTGCCAGTATTGGACTATTTACATACTGAAGGATCTTCTACAAGTAATAGGAAAACTGGGTCATTTATTAGCATTAACCCAAGAGGAGAGGAAAGCAACAGAGAGGTAGCAAGTATGAAACACAACTGTGTCCCTGCACGACTTAAGACAGTGTTTCTAAGAGCTTGTTTTCCCCTTTCTCAACTGAATTTAAAATGTACTGCCAGTGGGAAGTTGTTTACAGAAGAATTAATTTTCAGAATCATGCAGTACTGCTCTGGAGAAAAAGGGACAGCAAAGGCTTCTCTCATCTGTCTCCTAAAATTTAATCTGCCAAATTTGCCAGCCACTTTTCAATCATATGGATCACAAATGCTGTCATAAGGTAAGATGACACAGAGCATTTGTGTGGGGAAAGATGCAGTGTGGAAGTGATAGAGAAATTGTAGTGTCAATATACTTACTGGGGTTTTTAAAGACATGTAAAACCTACCTATTGCTTGGTATTGGAAAGAACAGAAACAACAGTGCTCACTGATAACAGAAAAATTAGACAATGCTTACCTGCGACCACATTCTGAATATTTACCAATATTTTTTAATATTAAGGCAGCTGTTAAACGGATGTGTTTAGTTATTGGTCCCTCTTTTTCATCCTATGAAAGTGAAGACAAAAAAAATGTAAAAGCCCCGCAGTTAGTAGCAGGCAACAGTTAATATCTAATACTTGATTCAAACAATACTAACTGTGAAATCTCTGAAGACAAGGTTTCTTGATCCTCTCCTTAATGCCATTAGGGCAGCACTCGGATGATTCACAATGGCCTTCTGTGCTCTGGGAGTAGAGGCAGTAGCCCCTGCAGCTGGCTGCCTACATTAGTAAAGAAAGAATTAATAAAAATAAGTTTTGTACTCCTTTCTAGACCACTAACAACTCGGAAAACTTATTTTACAATTTTTAAACTATCTGAACAGAGACACAAAGATCCATTAACACTTGGTGCTGATACATGATTGCTTCCACAGAGATAAGCCTTATTGTAAAGCCTTCCAAAGAGTCATGCTTTATTTTATGTGAAAAAACACTTCTCTTGAAGAAGTACTACTCATCGCCCCTGACATTTGTGATGGACAAGTAATACATTGTACTAATAACACAGACATTTCCCAAAGTGTACCAATTTAAAGGGATGTTTTATCAGACAGGAACTGTGATGCCAGCTATGCAAATGCCATCTGAGATTTGGCCAGAGAAGGTCCTTAAGGTATAACTACTCAAAACTTGACACAGCTCATTGGGACCATTAGACACTAAGGCAATATAAAATATATATTAACTGTGATTAGTGAGGAGCAATATAAAATAAGTTATGTTCTAAGACATAAAACATGTAATTATTAAATCAGATCAAACATTTGTAAAACCAATTACCTGTTACTGCAGGTTTTAGACTGAGATTAATAAACTAAGCAGGGTATAACAAACATAGCAGAAGCTATTTCTCAGTTTTTAGTATTAACACTGAAGTCAAAGCTGTATTTCATGTAAAAACTTGGAAATTACCCATGCCATCAGAGCTCAGAATGTATAAATATGCAACTTCACTTAATGATTTAGACTCATAAGGTCATCCTAAAAAACAATTAGTATTAGTGGTGAAAAATATCACCACACTTCAGTATTTTGAAAAACATTATTACTAAGTCTTTTAATACCCTAGCAGAACCTGGTTAAGAAGTCTAAGTAGTGCTTACTTGTAAATGTAGCATAAATCAAATGTAAATGTTCTATTTTTTTCAATGAAAGCCTGTAAGAGTTTTATTTAGGTATCATATACTGGAAGTGAATATTCTAAGAATCTCTTTATAGAGACTTTATTAGCAATCTGAAGCTCAAACAGCAAGGAAGCCCAGCTAAAAACTGGGTTACTGTAGTAACAAACAGACCCCTACTTAACATCTTAGCTCATAATCACTCTGTCATCTTCCCCAAATAGAACTAATATATACAATATAAAANTTAAAATAGTGCAGGTTCTACTGAAGGCTTACATGCAGAAAGACATTAGAAACATTATAACTAAATTATTCTGTTCCTAGGATTTTTTATTATTTTTTTTTTAATTTTTATATACAATATAAAAATATATAAAATAAAATAAATGAAATAAGTAATAAATATATGAAATCAATAAAAGGCTTTACTTAGTAAAAGGAGAATGGCAGGGGCTGAATTAAGAAACTGGTGGGCAATAATGTGTTTATAGAAGACCAAGTACCACAATAAAGGAACTACTGTCTTCATTTTTAATTGAGAAGCACAAGGATTCATCAGTCGAGGCTGTGCTGAATGTCTCTCTTCAACAGTTATCATACCGTATTTTAGAAAGCTGACTTACTATTGCCTTGATTCTAGAAATGTTGAAAATGGGACAACTGCAATAAATTAGGAAGGTATTTAAAAATTATCTTCTCTTTTTAAGTTTGAAGAAAAAAGAAATTGATAAAGAGTTATTGAAACATCAAGTCAACTGACTTGTGTCTCTGGGCAAGTATCTCTTTCGCAAAAAATCTAGACTTCTTTGATTTCTTTAATTGTATTATCAACTTAACTTCAAACTCTACCATTTATGTTGTGATTTAAAGTAATCTCCTGAAAAAAAAAAAAGAAGAAAAAAGAATATTCACCTTTGCTTCAGTGGCAACAAAGGAAAAAAAATTACCATGAATCCAAAAGGATTCCAATGCATTAAGCTACAGTCAACATATAGTTAAATTGCTAGTGCTACCTGACCTTCCAGAATGTAATGTTCAGTTACCTCTGAAAACCAGAAGGAGAAGAGTTAAAATAATAAAACTTGGAAAGCAAAGAAATACAGAATTAAGGGATAAAACCAATTCTGTAATGCAGCTTTATGTCGCCTAACTGGTTCTAGAAAAGACATTACAGATTTTTTCAAGTGCATATGGCGCTATGTTAGACAGAAAGGATGATTAGGGAATGGGCCCTCATCTGCTACATTGTGTTCTGTTTTACTTCTAGCACTGGTAACTCACCATCTGAAGTCTCTGAGGTAGGTGTAATTTTTACTAAATAGTGAGGGATTAAGTGAAGAAAGTTCACCTAATAAATGCCTAAAAGTTGATGACTTAAACATGCTTTGTCTCAGTACCAGGCTTTTTAAAGCTGCTTCAGAGCTCCACACAAGAGTTTAATGATAAGGACTATTGGTTGTGAGCTGATCTGACACACTTCTAGGACTCAGAAAAAAATAAATTAAGCCAAGACCTTGTAAGACAGCTTTCAAAAATGAACCTGTAAGACAGCTTGAGGTGAGCTGCTGGAGTGAGCTTAGGGTTTCGTCTGACAAGTCATTGATTCAGGAAAGCAAACTACCAAGTCTTGTCTCCCTCATGTAGCTGGCGGATGCTCCTTTCAGCTGTGCAAACAGAACTCTGGGGCAGTGCTGTAAGGTAATGTGGGGACACACTACACTAAAATCTTCCTGTTTGTTAAGGGAGGAGGATAAAAGTAATGGAAAGGGAACCTTTAGGTTTTCACAAGACAGGGAAGTGTATTAACTGCTCTGAGTGCTTGATGAGAAACATCTAATCTCTTCCTTTTGTTCCACCACTAAACCATGTCCCTATGCACCACATCTGCACATCTTCTGAAGACATAAAACATCCTATTTTGAGCAATGTTCTCATTTCAATTTGTGTTCTGAAATCACATTCTTAGTATCTGTGATATTGCAGTCTCAGTATTTTAGCAAGAACTGGTTATGCGTGTAAATTCCTGCTTTCTGAATCTGACCTAATCAGGGAATCCTGCCTATTTTTAGGACTAAGGGGGAATGTATGAATGTTTTTTCTCCTATGAGTACCTGTGACAATTTAAAAGAAGCTTGTGAGGACACATAGCTACTGGAATGTGTTATCTGCATGATGGAACATTATAAAAAAGCAGAGTTAAGAACACATCATGCTAGTAGATGGTGTCAGCCCTACACTTCCCATTTACCAAGTATTTCAGACTACATTACCATAATTCTTCTTTTTGTGGTTTTCCAAGATATGAGTGTTGCTCAGTTCAATGAAACAAGGCTCCATAAAGCAATTTTAAGTCTGTGTTAAGATGGTCTTTTATATTAAAAAATAAAAGGACTCTTAAACTAGATTTCTCAGTCTTCATAACCTTTCTCTGCTGCCTCCAGCAGCTTGGTAGCAGTTTTACAAGCCACAGAACAGAACTGCAAAAATCTGCCTGGGACCATATAGTTACACCAAAAGTGGTCCCAGTCAGTTACTAACAGAGGCCAGGTCTTAACACACTTATACAAGTAACTGAACCTTGAACAACTCCATTATTAATATAGCCAGCCCAAAAACCTCATACCAACGAGGTTGCACTCTCTAATATTAATTCCAGATGGTCTAAATCATTCTAGTAAAGAGAAGAGCCAAACCTTATTTCAGATAGCAATACAAAATCTATCGTTTATCTTGCTTGCTTGTTTAAAGGAAAGTTTATTACAGCAGTCCCTGGATCAAATCAGCCCACATTTAGACCACAAAACCAGAAGGAATACAGCAAGTTACAAAACAATCCATCTCAGCTGTGTGACACATGAACTGTACACAATAAGTAACTTTCCATTTGTATTACAAGCACTTCCCTGTTATAAGGGAAGTTATAAAATGCTGTCCAGTCGGGCAAAAAAATAGGAGAATATGTTGAGAACTACGTTCATCATAGAGTTTTGACCCATATACTTTAAAGAATTACCTGTTTTTTTAAAAAATATAATTGCCACTACATCAGAATCTATTCCCCCTTTGTCCTTTTTGTCTTACTGAAACAGACCTCAAATTTGATTACAGATTCTTCCATATGCAGAGTTTTACCTGATAAGCCAAGTTATAAAAAAATTCTGTCAAAAATTTCTAATTCCCTTATTTTCTCTGCTCTTAGTGAAGCTCAAGTCTCTTACTTATTGGAAGGCTTCTGATTTCCTGCTTGTCCATGTTCATCTTGCTTTAATCCTGCAAGCAAAGCATCTCTGGAACAGTGCTTATCCTGTTTGGGGAAAAGAGAAAGACAGTAAGAATGATGTGTGGAAATTTAGCATTAAATTCCTACTGTTTTCTGAAGTAATATGTGAAAGAAAATCTGCACCTGTAAATGGGTAATGAAGGAAAACCTCTGCCGCTGGAAAGGTTCACATCCCTCCCATAAGCACTGCCCTGGGTAGACATCTTTTCCTCCATGTTCGGTTGCCGCATGATAGAAAACCTGTGATGGTGTCTGAAACCACCTAAAAAAAGAGGGGAGGTGAATTACAGTTAATGGTGTACAGTTTGTTATATATAATATAACTTATAACTTATATAACTTATAATGGTCAACTCTTTTTTTTTTTCTGAATTGAGACGTCCATCGATAAACGGAAGTTGCAAAGTTTTGAAGGGAAAAGCATCTACAGATATTACCACTGAACTACCAATAAATGTCAATACGATTTTTCCAAATCTGATTGAAATATCATGGTTCTATTTTCTACTTACACTTCACCAAAGAAATAATGCATGTTAATTCCAATAGAACCATTCTCTGCAATACAAGCAAAATACAGCAATAAACTATGAACAGCTAAACCAGATGAGGTTTATACAATATATAAATATATTTATACATAAAAATATATACTTATAGAATAGAATCTCTCATATTCCTTTTCCCATTTTCCTCCTTCACTGGCAGTCAGACCTTATTTAAAACTGATCAACTTGGTGGCCCTCCTCTGAATTCATTCCAGCAAGTTCATGTCCTTCCTGTACTGGAGACCTCAGAGCTGGATGCAGCACTGCAGGTGGGGCGTCACTGGAGCAGAGCAGATGGGCAGAATCACCTCCCTTGACTGGCTTTCTGTGCTGCAAGCACACATGGCTGGGTCATGTCCAGCCTCTCCTCCAGCAGCACCCCAAGTCCTTCTCAGCATGGCTGCTCTGATCTGTTCATCCCCAGCCTCTGCTGATACCAGGGTCTGCCCCCATCCAGCTGCAGCACCTTGAACTTGGCCTTGTTAAACCACATGAGATTCCCATGGACCCACTGCTCAAGTCTGTCCAGGTCCCTTCTAGATGGCATCCTGTGCTTCAGATGTGTCAGCTGCATCACTCAGCTCAGTGTCATCTGCAGACGTGCTGAGAGTGCACTCGATCCCTTCATCCCTGTCATTAATGAAGATATTAAGTAACACTGGTCCCAGTGCAGACCCATGACAGACACCACGTGTCCCTCAGACTCTCAGCCATGGATCACCCAACTCTGGATGTGACTGTCCAACCAATTCCTAATCCATCTAACAGTCCAAGTATCAAATCCATCTCCCTTCAATTTAGAAAGAAGGATGTTGTGAGGGACCATGTCAAAGGCTTTACAGAAGTCCAGATAAATAACATCTGTAGTCCTCCCCTTATCCTCTGATGTAGTTACTCCATCACAGAAAGCCACTAGGTTGGTCAGACAGGATTTTCCCTTGGTGAAGCCATGCTGGCTCTGTTTGTTACCTGTTCACCAGCAAGGGTATGCCTCCTTTGACCCTCCTTTTCTGATTAATGTACCTGTACAAGCCCTTCCTGTTATTCTTTGCATACCTTGCCAGGTTTAGTTCCAGTTTTGTCAGCTCTGTTCCACTCTTTTGTTCCCAAGGATCCCACAGACAATCTCCCTTAACAGCTCGAAGTCTCCCTTCTTGAAGTTCAAGAGTCTGAATTCACGCCTTACCTGACCTGTATTTCACAAGACTGCAAGCTCCACCAGTGCATGACTACTACAACCTAGGCTACCTCCAATCTCATGTAGACAAATGATGTGCTACTGTAATATATATAAGCTGGTAAAAGAGAATTGCTGTATTTCAAAAAACATGACATGAAAATAGTGAAGGACTCAAAACACTGGGGTTTTTTTAGCCTATATATACACCTTATGTATCTCAGATGCTACAAATTAAACCCCTTACTCCAACAGAGAAAAAATGGCTGAGAGATTTAGCTGCTCAAAATTTGTTTCAATACAACTAACCCAGCTCATCGATACCCACTTAATGCTTGGACCAAAGAGGTCTAGAAACCTAGCTGCTGCCATTTGGAAAGCCATTGCCACCAGCTGCCCTCACACACTCTCAGCTTATGAATAGCAGATCAGTGAATGCTTTGATCCAGCCACCTACTTCCACATCCCACTACTCATTTCAGTAGTGTCCATTATGCACACATACTTGGAACTGATGTCTACGTGTAAGTGTACAGACACTGATACCTGAACACTATAGGCATCAAAGAGGTAATTTCACCCACAGACAAGTCTTAGTTATAAACTGAATGCTACTGCAGCAACCACTTGTAATACAGCAATTACCTTCTGCATTGGCAATAAATACCACACTCTTTAAAAGCATTCATTTTTACATACCAATTACCTCTTACTGAAGGGAAGCTGAGAAGGAGAAATACTCTTGCTGTTGGTCCAGATAAACCCATAGTAGGAAATGAAAATAGAATGTTTTACATCTACAGTGGTTCAACAGTAGGTGTTTCAGAGGACAGAATGATGTTTTTCCACAACAAAGGGGAATCAACTTAAGCCTGGCACTAACCATTTTATGAATAATTTCTGGCACAGGTAAAACAAATTTCATGGCCTAACTGAAATACAAAAATACAGTGCAAAACATTTCATTCAACATGGCAAAGTTTCAAAAAAATAAAGCTATTTCAGCTGTGTTGGCTCAGTCACTGTTTGATATATTCAGTGTTATACACTTCAATCACTGATCTAAAAAGATTCAAACTTACTACCATTTTGCAGAGAAAAAACTACTTTTCCTTAAAGAAACACCTAACTTTAGTAATAAAAACAAGCTTACGTACAGACAATACGGTCAGTTCAGTCTAGACTCTTGTTTCCACACTTAATTGATTCATGGTTCTGTTCAACTGCTGAACAGAACAGTAACAGCTGACTTGACAAGCACTGGAGATTCAACAGCATTTTCAATTTACTTTTTAAATACAAAGCAATTCAAGAGCAGACATCTGCCCACCTGTGAAACAAAACAGCAGCTTTTAAATTAAGCTGCATACAATTAGTAGTACTTGCAGACAGCTGAAGTTCAAAGGAAAACACCTACTTTCTGTTACATCCTTAATGCAAAGTAATGTGCTGACTGACACCTTTTAGAATTTTACTTCCACTTCAGATACTAAACCTGAACACATCTGCCAGAGGCCCATCATTTCAACTATTTGCATAATTCAGCCTCATCTCATTGTAGTCTTTAGACACTACTAAATCTGCGGCATTTCAAATCTTGCTCTAATGTTTCCTAATTCAGTTCTAAAAAACCCACACCAAACCAAAACACCAACATACATACACCACTGGAATGTTGCTGACTGGAGCAGCCAAATTAGTCAGTAGGAAAATAACATACTAATTTATTTATTCATATTTAACCTGCTTCACAATAAAATGTTTAAGGCCTTCACTGACTTCAGCATTGCATCTTTGAAGGAAAACAAAATGCTAGTATTTTTTGAGAAATAAACTAATGAACATTCATAGAGAAACAGGTGAAAATTACTTTTTCAAATGTGCCTCCTGTCATATCCTTCCAGTTAGCTACAGATATCACAAAAAACTCCTAGTATTCTAACTGCCTGCTTAATTCTAAGAAAAAAAAATGCTAAGCAATCGAGAATGAAACCAAGAAGTTCACACAGACTAATGACCCACTCAAAAGAATCTTCTTGTTTCCCACCTAAACTACTCAATAAAAGATTGAGAGCTATAAATAAAAGAAGAACAAGTGGCAACTCCAGATTTTTCTTTATGTCTAACGGAACCAGGAAGCCTACAGGAGATTTGATACACCTGTTTTTAATCAGGCTGCTCAAGAACTACGAATAAACAATATATATTTGAGGAAAATGCTAACTTAACATTTTGGTTCTCTCTTCACCACAGAGAACATCGAGTGTAATGTTTATCTAAACTGGTTTTAGGCTAGGACTGATAAAACTATTTCAAAGATGACAGCATAAAAACAAGAGTTGTGTGTCATGTGAACTAAAATCTATTAATGCAAACATCTCAGAAAGCTTTTGAAAAGAATGAAATTTAACCATGAACGAAAAGCAGTACAGGAAGTAACAGCCAGATAAACAAAAGCAACAGAAATAATACACTAGATGTTGAGTAAAATATAGAGATCAATGACTTTGCAGCCCTTAGCTTCAGTCTCAGGTAAACTTCCTGGAGTAGTATTTTAAGACAGACTACAGAAAGACTGATAATGTAAGGTAATTTAATAGTACTGCTCCTCCTCCTGCCCCAACACAATTCATCCTATGTAACCTTAGACATGAAATGAAGTTGGTGACTTATACTTTAAAACTGTAGCTCAGCAAACACTTCGACAAGTTATAAGCTGGCAAGGCTTCTGCAGTGACACTGCGCCAGCCTTTCATTTCAACCTCAATGCAACCCACCCGTACCTAGGCATGAGTTAATGCATCTGCTGTGCAGCCAGCAGACTAGGACTTTACGGTTCTATTTATTAATAGTAAGGGAGGAAACTACAGAGTAAGTAGAGCCTTACATATAAATCTTACATAAAGAAGTGCCACCTATTAAAGAAAGAAAAGTCACTTTTGAAGTGAAAATAGTGCAATGATTCAAAAAGCGACAGATCTCTATATCTTGCATTGGCTGAATGATCTTAGAATTATGTTTGCAAGGAATGAAAGAAACAGAAATTACACCTTCAGGGGTTTCATACTAACTATTCCTATAATTCAGTTCAAATGACTTATTTTCACTATCAGTTCCAAGCAGTTAAACTTCTCCATCTTTTCATCCCAATTTTTTGAATTTCCCACCAGTTTTCTGTCAAATCAGCTTTATGCTTCTTTTGTCATCCTACAGCAATGCAGTCGCTCATTCTTTTTCGTACCATCCTATATGTTATGCAATTTTTCTCACAATTTTCCTCCAGTTTTAAAAGTGGCTATTTAACAACTACCTTTTTTTAATCATCTCTGCCCTTACCCAGAAACTAAGCATATTCACAAACCTACGTTATTTTAAAAATCAGTGTCAAGATACACATACTTTTAATAAGAGTTGTATCAAGATTTTGTAAGCCTACATCTAAATGTTTGCTAGTTCACTCCTCTCTAGGAAGAACAGCAGCAAATTTTAAAAAAATATAAATCACGGCTGTGTAGTCTTAAGGCCCAGTTTCTTTTTACTTCCTTTCGTGACAATGGCATACTCTGACACATAAATGGTATAATTACCAAAATTAGTCATAAGCTAAATAAGACTGTGACCAGGACATTGAAGTGCAACACCCTGCTCTTGCAGAACTGGAAACACAAGAAAATGTCAAGACATGATTTGTAACTGCAGTACAGGAACTATTCTTATATTTGCAACACAGGGAACAAGCTTCAGAGCTTGGAATTCTTTTAAACTTAAACTACACAACTATTTTTTGTTAATGAAGAATCAATATACTACAAGAAAGTCACATAATACTCATTTTATGCTCTGAAGTATAACTGAGAGCAGTTATAGCAGTCTTGCCTTCCCCCATCTCATTCAATTTCCTCAACACTTTTTCTTTTCCCCACTGACAAAGTATAAGGTAACTTAAGGAAACAGAATGTACGGAACTTACAGAATCACCTTCTATATACAAGCATCTGTTACATATCAGTAAAAGGTAAATAAAGGAGCCATTTACTTTTTACAAGATTGCCACAGACACATGAAATTCTGTCCAGGTTTTTTCATTTGCTCTGCCTGTTGACTTGCTGCAGTGTATGAAGGTTGCTGTAAATTCATCTGCTGGCCCTGTACTTGAACTGTTGGTATCGATGTTGCAGGTGTGCTCTGTAGAAAAAGTTAAAAAAATTTTAAACGAGGCTTATTATTAGACTTGACATACAGTTTACTGCTTGTTGAAAGACTTTTGGTTTTACACCTTAATCCACCACAGGTGTTCAATTTTTAATACTCTGAAAAAGCATCAGTAAGACACAGTAACATGAGGGACATAAAACTTTTACACTGTATGCAGAACTTCCTAATATTCAAATAATAAACTTTATGCTCAAATTCAAATAGAGAATTATGACTGAAAAGAGATTTCTCAAGGGCACTAGTGGAGCAAAGGTTAACATTATTTTTCAAACATTTTGCTGTTATTTAAGAAAAGACAAAAACTCATGCAAACTCAAGGCATTACAGTATCACCAGCACAGGGAATAGCACCACATGCTCAGAATGCCTGATGATGCTGTACAACTTGTATACAATGAAAAAATAAATGTTTCAGAAAGGAAAATGATGTTCCCCTTTCTCCCCTGCAATATAACAAGACACTTAACACTCAACTAAAATTATCTTTGAAATTACCTAAAAATATATAAACCCAAACCAATTTTACTTCTTTTTCTGAATAATGGATATTGAATGTTGAACTTTCCATTTCAAAACAGTATCTGTGTCAGAATGTTGTTTCTCTTCTTTCTTTTTTTTTTCCTGGAAGGCTCTGGTCAGCAAGACATTTGTAAGGATGATGACAGTAGAAAAATTAAGCTTTTGAATATTATTTAGAGATGAAGACCTAGCATCATTCTCTTCCCCACTGTTTGAAAAGAAATTCACACTCTAAAGAGATAAAATAAAATTACTTCCAAGTCTGTGTAAGAATATTATAAGCAAACACTTTCAAATGATGCACACATTTAGATCTTTACAGCTCTGTTACTGAGTAACTTTAGACTTTCACTACAAAGAAAACAAACAGTAACTTCAATTTCTAACATTTCATCTGCATACTGATTTACATTTTCTTCCTGCTGCTCTCTGTTGGCATT
>VZTT01018522.1:70664-82532 GCA_013400855.1 Buphagus erythrorhynchus | reverse complement strand
GTGACCTGTAATTCTTCTCTCAGAGTTGGTAAGTTTTCCCATGGGCTGAGATCAAAGGCACAGGTGCTATTGACTCCGTGCCAAGGTTCTCGAGCCCCCTGCCAGGGTCTCGGACGAGCCAGGGCAGCCAGAGGGATGTCCTGGACTCCCACACACTATGACTATCTTCTATCTCCCTACATCATCAGTCTTCTTCATGTGATTCTATTTTAGCAAACTGACACGTACAGTTGTATTTTAGTTTTGGCTCTGAACACTTGTTTTCAAATTGCTAATTACAAACTCAGAGAATAATTTATTTCCTTCTCCATCCAATGATAAAGGAAAAAAAAATAATTAACACTACACTTTTCTCAATTTGTATTTGAATTGTCTGTTTGAAAGCACATTACCTCTGCTGCAATATTTCCCAGCGTGTCAAGCCCCAACTGCCGTAGAGAAATAAAGTGACTGTGAGCAGAGAGTAGCAGGAACCGAAGACAAGTACGATTAGCTGCCAGAAGTTTAACATTTCCCTCTTCAAAAGAAAGATTTCGTAAAATCACTGCTATCTGAAGTACCCGCTGCCCTTCAATATCATTAATGCCCAATTTGCGAGGTGGATGAAACAAGGATTCCCAAATCCATTCTTCTGATGGAATATCTATGAAGTAAATAAATACATTTTAGTCCTTCCTTTGCTCGATTTACCAAGATGCATGTATTAAGACTAGTCAAGATGTCTCACCTTGAGATTTGCTTCTGTCAGAAATTAGATCACGAACTTCAATATCTTCAACAATATCCTTCCAAAACTGAAGAAAGAATTAAAAATACTTAATTTCTAGAGGCTACTTCTTTAAATATTAATTACTTTTTATTTCTGTTATGTTAAAATATTGAAATAATATTAAAATAATTGTTCTTTAAAGACTTCCTAGTACCTTGATTCATCTGATAGTAACCGCAAGTGATGATATGCAAGATGTTCAGTACTTTTTACATTAAGGAACTCTTCCCTTCAAGCACCAGAAGTATGCGGTCACAATCAACACCACCACCACAGAAGTGCTGTGCTGAAGCACATACTGAAATTATGGGGCAGTTTTCCATACACCATTAGAAATACAGCAATTACAAATGGAAGAAAAGTACAGCTCATCTTCCTTCGTCTCCTACAAACGGTGATGACCTAAGGCAGAATAAGGTGACTTCCCCCAGTCTCAGTAGATCTTAGATTCCTGCAAGAAGTTGCTATTTGGAAAGACTTTTTAAAGCTGCCGCTGCATTTCCTACTTCATCATGACACAAGAAAAAGAGAGAAACAACCACTACCATCCCAAAAAACCTTTACAAATATAACCAAAGCAGAACGCTTCAGTAAACTGGAATTCAAATTACTTTATATATTTATGGCCTGGTCTGGAAATAATTGTTTTGTTGCTAATCCTGTTGAAATTCAAGAATT
This sequence comes from Buphagus erythrorhynchus, assembly GCA_013400855.1. Taxonomy (NCBI): domain Eukaryota; kingdom Metazoa; phylum Chordata; class Aves; order Passeriformes; family Sturnidae; genus Buphagus; species Buphagus erythrorhynchus. The sequence continues at coordinate 81,085 of VZTT01018522.1, read as the reverse complement.
AATCAAGGAATTAAGATTTGCAAACTAATAAAAATACATATTGTGATGTATAATAATATAAAAATACATGCATTCTAACATGTATATCTGAACAAAGATATAAACCTTCCTTTGACTAATAAAAATTTGTACATTTCTTTGACTCACTAATGAAATACCACTCCTCTTTTGGACTATAATCACAGAATAAAACCCCCAATAAATCTGGATAAAAAGGGAAGGATGGGAAGTACAACCAGCTGAACAGCAGGAGAAATTTTGCTATGCAAATGTAATTACTAAATTACAGCATTCATACCAAGCTTGACACTACTATTTTCTTGACAAAGAGAATTTTCTAAATTGGAAGGAAAAGAACTTTATTTTCACTGCAATGTTGCTAAATGGCACCCAAGCACTGTTTAGTAAAGAGGATTTATTTGCTCAGAAAGGATTATTACCTCATTTTAACAAAGACAAGAACAGCTAGAAAAAAGTCTTAACTTCTTACTGTTTGTGACAAACAGATTTTTCTAATTAATACTGAAGCTATCACCAAGAGTCACAGAAGATGAAGGCATGCAGGCAAAATTCTATTACAAGGGAACAGGTGAAACATGAGAATTTTTGTTTTCCCCAAAGGAACAGCAAAAGTAGGAAAAAAAAATTTCTGGGCATTCATTTGAAAAACACATAGCACAAAGGCAACAAAAGATCAGTTCAGCATCACAAGCAGTTAGTTATTCCCTACTATGAAGGATAGCTACAATCTAGTACTACATATTAAAAGAAATAAACAAGATAGGGTGCAAAAGTAAAGGTATATCACTAGTTATTCTTATACATATACCTATATAAAAACCATGTAGTGCTAATAGAAACATAAAGCTAAAACCTGGAAGCACCAAATGGTGCTTAACTACATGACATCCAGACACTAAGAGATAATGGACAAAGGTAAAGAACTTGATTCACATTCACAGTCTGATCACTGTCAGCAGGCAAGTTCCTTTGGAAAAAAATGCAAAGGATTATACAGAATTCACTGCAAATCAGATCAGCCAAATGACTGTCCATAAAAGCAATGGTCATTTGAGTCCATAAAACATTATGTAGCACTGGTATGACTACTTATTGTCCAAGAAAAATACAAGACCAATTGGAGTCAAGTCACCTTGACATATTTACTGTGAAAGACAGGAAAAGTGATGTTTGAAAAGTATTTCAGGTATTTAAATGCATAAGGATCTCTTTCTGCACACTATCTGAGAAAGATTCAGAGGATAAATGCACAGAAAATGAAAAAAAAACTTAAATTTACATAAAAAGGAAGGAGTTGGGCAACAAAAAAAAACCAAAATCACAAAATAAAGAAGAAAATCAGAGAAGTAAGTAAGGCAGAAGAACTGCATATACGTGGATTTTGAAACTCTACAGCTAGAGGAAGCCTCAAGAAGTCCAAGAACATGAAATGCAAATCATTTGACTGAAGTAAACAGAGATGAATCTACGTGAAGAAATGTAATGCAATTTTTCATACACTACACATCAGACACTGAGCAGCTGCTGGAGACATGAAAGAAATACTGGAAAAACAGCTAAATCTACCAGATTATAAACATACTATATGAACAAATCACTCTTGAAAGCTAACTATATTCTCAAGTGAGCCTTGGTAACATGAGGATATTCAAAGCTAAGTGAAATAGTCAAAAATGGGAAAGTTTCCAGAGTAGAGGAGAAAACATCTGAGCAGGATGCCATCAGAGCTTGTGGAAGGGGACAACAAAACAAACAAGGAGAGATACAAGATGACTGGCTAAACGCCAGTTGTTCCAATCCTTAAGTAAGGACACACAGCCATTCCAATTAACTAGACATTTAAGCTTATTGGCTGCACCAGGAAAAATCAAGAGGGGGGCATGTGACAAATTAACATAGTAAGAGATAACAGCAGGTTCAACTTAAATATTACTCAAATTTAGACAAGTAATTGAACAGATTTTCACTGACTAGTTAAAACATTTGATTCAGTTTAGAAGTAAGTTCTGTAAAAAGTGGGAAAATATGTCCTGCTGCAGGTAAGATAATGAAAAATACAAATTTTTCAAACAGTTTTATATAATGCAGTAAGGACTGGGGGGGAAGGGAAAGAAAAAAGAAAACAAAGGTATTTGATTCCCTTGAAGTTTGGTACAAAGAAACACGTTGTTTTTCATCTTAACCTTCAACTGACACAGCAGTGACATTGGAGGACACAAGCAGCACCAAAATGAACAAACAAAAAAAAGAGAATATTTTTTTAATAAAAATAGTAATACAAACAGTGAAAGGAGTAATTTACTAAATAGTCATTCTTTTTTTCTTAAAATTGCAAAAGCACATTTAAAAACAAAAACAAACACCAAAACCAGACACACAACCTCTATGCTGACAACCAAGTATCTCTCTCCTACGTCAGGAAGCTCCCATGCTTCCTCCTGATTCTTGTTTTGACACAGCCACAGCTGCAATACAAAAAAATTACTTCCAGTAGTAAGGTCAAGCAAATGCTTGCAGTGAGATGCTCTGAAAAATCTGAATCCTTGGCATTAGAGGTACTTTTACATCTGATTGTTAAGTTTTCCACATTCTTTCCAAGTATTTCTAACATGCTGTCAGCAGTATTTCACTACAGAGTGGTACTATATATGTTGTCACGTCCAAAAATACATCTTGGAGAGCATCCAAGTTTTTTATTATTAAACCTTACTGCAGTTACAGTGATTCTACTTAAAACCTTTGTTAAAACATTTATAAGAGCCACCTGCCCTTTTAACAATTACTTGAATTTATATAATTAAGGAATATGTAATAAATTAGAATACTGTATAATTTCAGATGTTTATACAGATCGAGACATGGTGCTTGTTGCTGCTCTAGATCAGCAACAGTCTGTGACAGCTTAGGGTGAAGTCAACACAGCAGTGCTAGGTGCTTCAAACAAACAAAAAACCAAACCAACTAACCAACCAGTCAAACAACCCACAGTGCTTCTGGACACATTTTTTTCAGTGGAAAAGGGAAATTTTGAAGGTCACGAAACGTTAATTTTTTCATTTAAGTTTGGCACATTTGTATCACACTTTCAAGTCCATATACTCACAAATATGAGAGCTTAGCATTCTTGGTTTTAAGTTTACTTAGGAAATTTTTGATTAGGGAATTTATACACTGGTATTTCAACAATACTTATCAATTAACTAAAACTACTATGGTCTAGCTTGTTCCCAAACTGAGTTACAAAAAAATAAAAGATAAATGGAGAAAGCTCCCAACAAATACTTTTCTGTAATACTGGGAAGATATTTCAGTATATGAAGCAACTATGGAATTGAGAAGAAACCTAGCTTTAAAAGGAACTCAGAAGATTATCTCTTCACATTTTTATTTAATAAAAAGCAAATTTAGTTAAATCTTGCTTTCTTCTATTTTAGCCACATAAATCATCACCTGTAATTCAATTCAAGAAAACTGCACATCATTGTAAATATGCTGAAATATCAAATATCTTTCAGCTATAATTCACACTCTTATTCACCTAAAAAAGTTCATCTAGAATAAATAACCATTTATACAAAGAAACTTTAGTTCTAGTGGTAACTTCATTTCACTGCTTGTACAGTAGCTCATGCCCTCTAGTGGTAAGATTAAAAAAAGCCTTGTGCAAAAATAGTTTGAAACAAACCCGCAACATTGCTAACCTATTAAAGTATTTTTCATATGCTTCTTATGCTATGATGCTAATTTTTATAATTCAGAATGCTTCTTTACTGATCATCGCAGTTTAAAACAAAACCTAAACCAGCACTGTTGCCTCTGGGTAAATATGTTGCCCAATATTCCTTTTCTTCACATGTATTAATTTCCTTATAAAAAGAAACATGGAAACCTGTTCATTTGCCTATACCCATTCTTTTCTTAATACACTTCTTCCTACTTATCTGAACATTCTAAGAAAACTATGACATAGTGTCCTATTACATTTACGTCAAAAGAATGAAGTTGAGACTAATTTTAAGGACATCTTAGCATTTTCAATCTTTTAAAGGATTTGATACCCACATATGCAGTACAAAATTATTTTAGTAATTTTTGAATTACCTTAACAAAATCTCTATCAGTTTTCTCCTTCCACTCTTCTCCAAACACAGCAGAAAATGATCCTAAAGCTTTAAGCACAAAAAGCATAATTTAGTAAAATTTTAAAAATGAACATTTTTATTAGTCCATAAACTAAATAAAGATTCAAGAACACCATATACTCCTCCAGTGTTTCCTTTTGATCTTAAAAAAATACTGCATAAACCAGCTGAAATNGCCAGCTGAAATGTCTGTTGTCATTTAATTAACAGCTACTGGAGTTTAACAGTTCAAACTAGAGAGTAAGGAGCTCATAAGGAAAGGGCTAGTTTGTGAATCCTGTAAAAAAAAAAAACCACAGGAGAAAGTTTTCCAGAGCTCTTTTCCAAGAGTCAAGATGACTACTCTATTTTCACCCTCACATCAAGAACTGTTTTCCATGTGCACTCTATAAGCACAAACACTACTGTAGTAATTTAAAAAATTCCCACTTATGTTTTCTAAAAAACTTAACAGTAGTAAGATTTTTACAGCATTTAATTCAAACTAAATACAATCAAGACCAGTAATAGATGTTCTTGGCTGTTTGATGGTCTCATGGAGCCATTCCCACAGCTTTTGTAATCATCACTCCTTGAAAGCAGCTAAGACTCAATCTGATTCAAATGCTGAGTCAATACAAAAATAAACTCTGTCTTGCAACAGTTCTGTAATGAACTAATAACACATTTAAGCTAAACATCTTGAAGTTTAGGAGGGCACAGGAGGGAAGTTGATGACATATTTTACCTAAAAACACAACATTATAAATAATAACAATTATAAAAAATTATAGACAAGAAAAATTTAAAACCTGTATTAAATGAAGTTAATCAGCTATTTTTTATTGCTACCTGAAATTACTGTGATAATATTTTCATAATGCCTGAATTTACTAATTAGAGAATACATTTAATCATTAAATCTGGCAGATTTACCTTTATTATTTATACTATAAAATCATGTAAGTATTTCAAATTGAAGGTTTCATGCGTCAAAAATAAGTAAACATACCCCTACCATTTCTTCCCCTCACTTGTCCCAGTTAGTCCTCCTAATGCTGCTAGGACATTTCCCTGGATTTATTCAGAAGAAGACATAATCATGTAATATAAAAATGAAGCTTTTCCCAGGGAATGAAAAGAGTGAGCTCATTACATGCTCATCATTCTTCTCAGCTTTACCTCAAATATTTTTTAAAAAACACTACCAATGAGCTATGGAATAAACCTGTCCTTCAAGTTAAGAACTCCAGAAAACACTGTCTACCCCTACAACATCCAAAAAAATCTTTAAATAGCAATATAAAACTAAATTAAATTATTTGAAAATTCCTGAATCAGTAGAAGTTTCATCAAAAGAACAGGGGAGTGATGGTAGCCTCAAAAATCTAGAGAGCAAGCATTCTGGAATCCTGTGGAGAACTAAGCTTCCCTTTAGCTTCCTTTCAAGTATTTTCCTTTGAAAGTTCTTGGGACTGGACCAGATGCAAACACTAAATGACCAAAGTCTAACCATATCTGAAGGACATTGAAAAATGTACAACCTGAAAAAGCAAGAGAGAATCTGGAGGACACTAATGCAATATTGGGGGGAGAAGAGGGAAGCTAAAAATCATTACGTAAAAATGCCAATGATTAAAAAAAACAGCCAAACCACACACAATGGCTAACACTGGTTCATCCCCAGCATTTTGAAACAGAATCTTTGACATACCATACTATGTTTATGCTTACATAATCTATACATAATCTAAACATATCTTACATAATCTATATTACCAGATTTAATTATACTTGGCTGAAAAGGCTCATTTGAGCAATTTTTATGGGGGTAATTTCTGAATTTCAGTATAAAAAAAAACCACAACCAACAACCAGCCAAACAAAAGAAACTCACAAAACAAACAAACCAACAAAACAAACAAACCAACTAACCACAAACAAAAACAAGAGCCCAAAACAAACACCAAACCGAAACAGCAAACCCTTAGCACATAAACCTGTAAATACTTCTTCCTCACCGCCCCAAAATTATAAGTTATGCTGTTATGATTTTATAATGGTTTAGGTTAACATGTTTTGCTCCTCTCTTGACAGGAAGCCATTAACAAGGAATAATTAGGCATGGAGGCATTTTTTTCACACTGAAAAATATCTGAAGAATTTATTTCATATACTTTAGTATTTTAATGGAATCAACTCTCTCTTGAAATTTATGTGCTAACACATTAAGTAATTCTGAAAACCAGATTAAGACTTTTCTCCCTTGAGTTACATAATCTGAATTTTACTACAGTAAAATGTGTAGTGAAATATCAAATAATTCTACAAATTCAAAAGGAAATAGTAATACACTACAAGCAGATGGAAATCCAATGCTGTAAATTTAGCATTCTGAACAACTGAACTTTACTATCAAAGAACTAATTCTTACATTTCACTAACCCATTAAATAAATTTTTAGATTACCTAACTTAAAAGGTATTTGTAACATTTGATAAAACCTGTAATGGTGGACAAGGTAAAGAGAAAAACTAGATATATTACTGTGAAGTAAGTTATTAACATTTTAATTATCATGAGTTGTGAAAGATGTTACAACAGGTATGGACTCTTTCTGTTGCAAAAAGGTTGTCACATACTTACTGTCATCAAACACCCCAGCGTTTGCAAGCAGTAAAGTGATGATTTTAGGGTCCTTTTCAAGCTGCATAACATGCTTGCTTTCATTTGATAGAAGAGTACACACGTTAATTGCGAAGTCCACTTCATTTGGGAGTCCAGATAACAGTGAAAGCACCAACTTATTATAGTCATTTGGTGAGTTTAAGTCCATAGACAGCCCATAGCTTTGACGAAGATAATCTAAATATTAAAAAAAAAAAAAAAAACCAACATTTTCACAGCTACATCCATTAATCTTGAAACGATACATTAAGCAATATTACTGTAAGTAAGAATTCTGTAGAAGTTTGTTTATAAATTATTGCAGTTTTTAACTCGTTTTTACAGTATTCAATGTATTTTTTGTCTAGCCAAAATGTGGAACCCATTCCACTTTGCTGTGTACATTTCTAGTTACATATCAGTTCCTTTGCCACCTCCAGAATGCAACACTACAGCACTCCCAAAAAAAGCTTACAAAATACAAGCTTCAATTAAAGCAGAATGGAGCTGTAATACAATTTGAAGTCAATTTCTATACAACAAATTACACGTCCATTTCACAAAGCCCACCTGCTTCTGATTTAAAGCTTAACTAATTGTAGGCTCAATTCAGGTATTTGACTCTGCAGAAAAATGAGAGATTTAAAGAAACACACTGCAAATTTTCAAGGTAATTTTTTTCAAGAAAAGTAACTACACAGCTCTACTAATTAGCAAGGATAATATTTGTAAAGAAGAGAAATAGCTTATGGATTTTAATATCTGTTTTGTTGTGGTTCACAGTGGAAAGGTTTTTGAGTGTATGAAACTAATAATTTGATTGTCCTACAGATTTGATGGTTTTAGCAATATTCCAAATTTATCTACCCACTATTTCTGTAGCCTGTCAAAAAAAAAAAAAATGCACCCCCCACACATGAAGAAAATAGCTCTTTTACCCTCAAGAATTTACCTGACACGCTGTGTTGCTGGTAGTTATAGGAAGTTGGAATTGCACCAATAGGAAGTTGTGGCTTTGGATTGCCTGGTTGTACCTCATCATCCTCCTCTCCAAAATGATGGACTTTTTCATACTTTTCTAGATAACTGAAATAAAATTATTTAAAAAAACTATTATAGTACAGCTAAATCTTTCATTCCAAAAGCAGAACTGCCAAAGGAAGCAATTACAAGCATGGAGGTTTACTGGAAACAATGATCAAAGTGCTCAAAAACAAAACCTGAGTCAGACTGACAACAGGTGACCGAGAAAATGTAGATAGATGTAATTACCACTTTAGATACCAAATTTTTCACATTTTTCAACACTGATACTTAGATAAATTGCAACAAATTGTTCCCCTTTGTGACTAAGCCTGTTTTTCCCAAATCAGTTTTTGCTACCCAAAATAACTCTGCAGGTGAAAGCATCATAAATACTACTCTGTGCACATTAATAACACATATACCAAGGTCAAGTCCAGAAAAATACTTATTTCTTCTTGCCTTGTTTAAAGAGAAACTGTATACTGGGTCCTGTAACTACACAAAAGTAAGAGAATTCAGGGATACCAAGGGCAGCAATTCAGGATCAGAACTTGAGAGCCACAGCTGCAGCTAGTAACTACTGGAAATCTTTTTGAATCCTTTTGAAAAAAAAAACAAAACGCTGATATACTGTACAAAGAACAGACCTTAAGCACAAAAAGTAAACAGTCAAGCAGCTTGGTAAATTAATGATCTCAATGATAGTTAATGATGCATTAAAAATGTAATTTTCAGAACTTTCTACACTTCAATATATAAAGTCAATTCATAGCGCACACTGTAGCCTCAATTCCTCAATATGTACTTGAAAACCCTTCATGAAATTGAGTCAAGATCAAAGCTGCCCAAATTTAGTGTTTAATTTTTCTGAAAAATGTCAATACCAACTCAATGAAATCATAATAAAAATACTGTAAAATCAGAAAATAATTTTAAACATTTATATTTCTCTTTGTATATGGTAAAATATTTACTATACGCATAAGCTTTTGTATAATTTTTGTCAGCAGACACTGATAATTAACTCATGGTAAATCAGAAAGATTTTAAGGAAATGGTATTCCCACCAACCTCTGAGGAATATTTCACATTCATTAAATTAATAATTATTTCATTAAGTGACATATCAATGACATAAGCATACCTTTAACATGTTAGCAAACACATTTCTTCTTAAGAAAAGGGCTCATTTCAGAAGAAATGAAAGATACCAGAGCTAGTAAGGCAAATCATGCTGTACTGTATAACATGCAAATATCATTCATGTCTGATTATAGTTCAGGATATTCCAAGTACTGCATATGTTATTGTTACGTGAACCACTGCCATAGTCCCCTCCTTATTACATAAACTCTTGAGTGAGTTAAGGAGTCAGCAAAAATCTTCCCTGTGCAATCATTTGCTTTTATGGTTTTTAAAAGACTAAAAAATACACTTAAATATGGTTGCTTTTATCTTTAAACTAAAAATACTCAGTTACATGAGTTAAGTTTCAACTGAGTATCTGCAAAGAAAGTAAAACCTTCTAAAATTGTTTATAACTTCTTTCAAGTCATAGCTCAACATTGTCCTAAAATCTAAATCCTAAGTTTTCTCTTCCCCTACATTTTCTTACCCTTTTATCACACTTCCTTCCTTTAGCTTACATCTTATGTCCAGATGAATCAAATCTGTAATCCAATCAACTTTAATTAACAGAGCCTGTGTATTTATGGTCAAGACCAAAAGGAGCAGTTCAAAGACAGCCTGAACTTCCCTTTTTCTGTCCAATCACTCACTCTTCAGAGAGCTCATTCAGAAAAGCAGGAGGATTCTACATTGGCTTTCCAGTCATTTTTCAAACTGAGCAGGGGTCAGATATACTAGATCTGGTGCAGGGGAAAACAGCAGGTGTACATAGCAAAGGATGCCACGTACCATTTCCACACTGGCAGAAGCTACACTGCTGTAGCTTGTCTAATAAATGCTGGGGCTAGAGCTAATCTCCTCGTATTTGTTGGTATGAGTCAAAGCTTGAGCTTAAAACAGTTTCATTATAAAAATAAAATTTCATAAAAACATTTAATAAGATGAAGTAAAAATCCCTATACGGAAACACATAAGGTACTCAAAATAGAATCTGCAAATTATTCTGGACTTGTCCATTCCACCAAGACTGAACAGCTACTTAAGCATGAAAAAAAAAAAAGCTCTACGTTGGGGGTTGAATTTTTCCCTTTTCTTTCTGTAGAATTTTTCCCATTGTTATGCTAAATATTTGGGGCTACACCCAAGCTCAGTAGCTACTAAGTTTCTCTTGCAGGAAGTGGGGAGAGGGGGAACACAGGGAACAAAGGGGAGGTGGGGTAGGGGCCTGCTCTTGCTCTTGTTCTCTCGCCCGTCTGGCTCGGAGCAGGACGGTCGCTACAAACTCCGCTCTGCCACGCTGACGTGGGAGCTGCCTTCCCTGGCTGTGGGGTCCTGCAACCTCCCTGCTCGGATGCTCTCCCGCATCTCCTGCCGACCTCAGCACATCCTTTTGGAGCATCAGGACCTGTGAGCAGCGTCTCCCCTCCGTCCTTCCCATCTGGGACACAGATGCCATTC
>VZTT01018522.1:54592-70287 GCA_013400855.1 Buphagus erythrorhynchus | reverse complement strand
GCCCCTGTCTCTTTTGGCAGATATCTGTTTTATATCTGTTTTTCAAACCAAGACACTGTATATATCACCAAATAATTCATGTGCTTCCATAGTGTTATATGGAACATATATACTTAACCTTATGCTTTTCATTAAAGTCATGTCCCAGCCAAGCTGAACAATATGAATATCCTAGATGTTCTCCTCTGTTAATATCTACTTTATTAAAATGTGTTAAAACAGTTCCACTGAACACAGAAAATCTCAAAGTTCAAGAATCTACTTCCTTTCTTCCCTCTCCAAAAAAAATTCAGGTATATAAGAAAAGACCTTTGCAAACTTAAACGGTCATAATTTGTTCAGTGTTGACAGCTGTCACAAAGTTCTCACAAATGTCTTATTAAGCATTTCACAGGAAACCAAGACTCAAACTACCTTTAAGTGATGATCTAATTTTTCCCTACGCCAATGCAAGGATCAACTTCACTTTACTAAATCCTGAGCTCTTTATGTTGTTATTCATTTTACCTGGGTTCCACCTCTTCAAAGAAGAATCCTCCTTTCTTATCTCACCCCAAACTCTCAAGTTTCCAAAGGAAAAGTAGAAAATAAAAGAAAATAAAGCCCTCAGTAATCCCAAAGCATCAGTTACAAACCCTGCCTTCCTCCCACCCCAAGAAAAACCCAAACCTCAAACCAAACAACAGAAATATGTCCCCCACCTCTAATACAAACACTTTATTCTCTTTAAGATACTCCTAGTTTTGAGGGAGGACGTTGCACTATTTGTCAAGACATGGTGTGTAACAGCACTGTAATACTACATTTCAACTATAATACCAGACTGTAACAGACTCTTCAGTATGATTCCTTAATGCTACATAAGTACCAACTGTTTACAGACAACTGTACAGAGCTCAATCCTCCAAATATTCCTTTTGTTTCCTGCAGAGAGAATGCATGGCCTGGAATTTCAGTGTAGAGAAGAAGCTTTGCAAATTAGCTTGTACATGAGCTTTACTAGTCTTAAATTCTAATCTCAACAGTCTGGCATACAGATACTATGCAAACAGCAGAACAGGTTAGCATAAACACACTTCTTGCTCTAAATATACAAGAAACTTAAAAATAATAAACGGAGCTTTTCTATTACTGAAAAACAGTTGTGCAAACGCTCATATGTTATGATCAGTTGCAATGGCTAATTTCATGCTTCACAACAACTTGGATCTGTAGTTATAGGCTAGAAAGGTGTGCTTTGATCACAGAAAAATGTTTTCAGGAATTCAAAGTGCTTCCGTAATTTCACAAAGTCATAGGTCATATACATCAACAATAACCATTTTCTAAACTTCTCTGTAAGTTTCAATAGCAACTGAACAATTAGGTCCTGACAAAAAAAGATGCAGCTAGTGTGTACAAAAAAGAATTAAAGCAACTAACGTAAGGAAGGACCAGAATTAAATTACTAACGAAACAAACCATGTATGTGGGATAGAAACATTTAAAAAAAGTCATTAAAAAAGCCCACTTAAGTACTATGTTGAAGCCTTGGTGAAGATGGAGTAATAAGGAAACCTGCCTTCTGTACACATGGGGAAAGATACTCCACACTGTTAGCATGGCACCCTGAACTGGCACTACCCACTCGACATAAGAACCAAAACATTCAAGAAACTGAAATGCAATGAAACTCATTTACAGCCACTCCTGGCCTTTCAGCTTGGATCACTCCTCTGTTCAGAGAGGTTTAACTTAAATTAAACAAAGAAATAAATGGAACAATAAATACATTTTTAAAAAGCTACACATCCCAAACAAAACCAACACCACCACCACTCCCCAAAAACAACAAAACATACAGACACACACCTCTTGTGAACAGCCAGAACAACAGGATATGCCAAGTATTGAAAAATAGGAAAATACATGGGCAACCAGAGACAAATATGTGCAGACTGGCTACTTTTTGAAGGGCAAGTGATTTCAATGTTTTCTGAAAACTTGGTTACTTTAAGGATCTCTTGATTTGGAAATCAAAAGATTGTATCTCTTTGAAAATCAAATTAACATATTATACATTCTATTCTTCTGACAACAGTAATTCACTTAGTTCCATTCAAGTCTGTGAGAAAAAAGTTTTGCGAAGATGAGTAATATTTTTGTCCATGAAAAATACTTATTTATTAACAACACAGGTTTTTATTCAGCCCAGGAAGTTTTAGGCTTGTTTTCAGATATTTGGGAAAAAATACTAACAAAAAGAAGCCTTCACTAGGTACATCTAGGGGCATGTCTAATTTACTATAAACAGTTGCCCTGAATGGGCTTGGAGTATACCAGAAACTGGTTCATGTAACAGTATAAAACATCTGGCTCATTTGGATATTTTGGCTCCCTTTACCACAACACAACAAATGTGCCGAATATATATTAAGCAAATGTCTGGCAAAACATGATATGTGCAGACATGAACTATCACAGTCCAACTATCAGTTCCCTCCTCATCTTTGTATTCAGCTGAAGAGCAAGCAGGTACCATTTCTATCACAGCTCTCCGCCTCACCTTTCTTAAAACTATCTTTCTAACAGCATTACCAGTGGGGAACTGACAACATGACCTTGCATCATTTCTGTTTGCCTGAACACCACCTATTATGATGCAAGACAGACAGCTTTTCCTGCTCATTTACTTGTAAACCCCCTCCCTCTTTGAGATACTATTAACATCAACATCCTAGATAATAATGAGACAAAATCCTGACTGTAATAAGGATTTCACACTATTGAATATTCCAATTTGAATTATCTTAAGTGAGCATTGTTGCAAATAGGCTCTCTTTGCCCCTAATTCAACATGACTCTTGCTCTAAACTCAAGGACTAAGGAACTCATGACAACTCACAAACTTGTGGTACCAAACAAAAGCTGCAACCTTTTCAAAAAGATACCATCTTTATTAGAAAATCCATTGCAGTCCTGTAACTTGAATCTGTGCCTGATACACTTACTTGAAAATCCAAGCCATTCATGAAGCGTAAAGCAGGCAGTATTTTAATCCCATAGAAGGCTGTTTCTCAGGAGGGCCAAAGCTTTTAAGCTTGACTCTGCTGCTGCTGGCACACACAGTGGATACCGGTGCCACACACTGCAATGAAACTCCTGCTTAGAATTTAACGAAGCTGCTGCTGCAGCTGCCCCAAATAATTTACACTCATTTACTCAACTCATAGATGTTCACTTACTAAATTCCTGTCCCAAGATTTGTTCTACGTAGTTTCTGAAAATGGCGAACACAACAACCTGCTACAAGGCTCTGCTCAAATTTTTAGCGCACACCAACAAACTGCCTCAAATTTGATTTCATGTCTTTCTTTCTTTCATGTTTTGCCAGTGTCATCAGCAATCTTTTCAGGTTGTTTTTTTTTCCCCTGGCCCTGAGGGCACCACGAATTCCAATTCAACAGTTAAACCCAATTATTGTCACAACTGATGTTTGCAGCTGAATCCTTCAAAACAACATCTGCATTTTCCATCTTCACCTTTTCTACCTCAGAAACTGACTATCTCGCATAAGGCTTCCAGTGAAACACTGCACACTCAGCATTATTTGTTTGATTTCTGGTTTATTGTGAACACCTAATAGGACAGGCTGACAAATCAAGACTTAATGCTGTACTTGGCCAGCCTGTCAGATGAATACAAAACCACAATAGCTGTGCTTTTCAAACACCTGGCAGAGTGTCCCACAATCTGCATGCAGGATACTGTCCCAACCAGCCTGTGGTGGCCTGTTTGGAATGAGGTCCCCATGTGGGCCCATCAGACCATACACACCAGGGGTTCTCCCATCCAGTCTCCACCCCGACAGATTCTGTCACACTTCAGGAGAACTGTGAGCAAACTCAGAAGGTCTTGTGCAGATTAAAGAGTCAAAGCCCTTTATACATAATCACATACAAACTATAATTGCATTTAAATATGTTAAAACTTTTGTAACACATTTTGTAACATAAGACTACATGACAGATCATCCAATCTGTAGTTTGGTTGAAATCTGGTTATAAAATTCTTATCCTACCAAGAAACCTTTGCAAACAGAGGAAACCCAGATACACACCTTCACGATGTTCTTAATCTTTTCTAATGCAATCTTCGTTAATCTTTGTTGAAAGAAGCGTAAAAATTATGAGCATCAGCAACCCTCCAAGTTTCACTTTGTTAGACATTACAAGAAGAAAAAGTTTTAATGCTTCAAAGAAAAAAATTATTCAAGTCAGTGAAAATACCTTGTTAGTATCTATAGGAACAATGAGAGGAAAGAAATTAAGATACTATTTTATGTTTTCATACTAATAATGCTCCAGCTTAGAAGGGAAATAATAAAAGATACATGACAGCCAAATAAAGTGCCTATGCTGGAGTGCAGTTTCAAACGACTGAGGTGGCTGGAGGATGACATCAGTCTCCAAAGAAACTGCACTACCAGCAACTCCAACAGATTCTAGATAAATATACTGCTATGTAAGCTTCATTTATTTTTCCATTTTATTTAAATGAAATCCACAGTGATCCACAGCCGTGGTCCAAACTTCTTTTACAAGACTAACTCTTCTACTGCATTCTCACTGTTTCCCAAAAACAAATCAAATCTAGCATCATCTCTTACTGCTTTAGTGGCTGCTTCATCAGACCTGCTGGGCTTCACATACAGGAATATCTGAGCTGTACAATTACTAACAGTATTAATTCTCCAGTCTTTTATCTTTTCAACAAAGGCAATTCCCAGATGTATTCTTCTTACTAATACTACTACTAGTCACTCTGTTTCCATCTAGGATGACAGCTCATCAAATCTCAAGTATAACTGCAGTCTGAGTTTAGCTCTTCAAGCAAAACATCAGAACCCTCTAGATTTGTTATTATCTCCATCACATTTTCACAAATTCTTGAAAAACCCCAAAGTTGATCTATTTTGAGAAATAATCTACAGTACCGTCTAGATTTCTCCACAGTGCCTGAACACAAAGACTATCTGAATGGCAAAGATGCACTAATACAGATGGTACCACTAGTTAGGAACTCCTGTAGGCCCATGCAAGAAATTTTAACTAAGCATTGTGTGGTGTGCCCATAGCACAGTCACAACATACGACTGCCCACACCAACCACCTTATTTCAGATCATCACCGAAATCCCAAATACTAACACATTATGAAAGCCACTATAACAATTTCAAATGTTCACGTATCCAACACAAAGCTGGCAGCAATACAAACGAATGTCTCCACACTGTGCTATGTATTGTGACAGTAATAATAAAATTTTCAACTAAATACAGCTTCTGACATAGCACTAGTTACAAATAGCGCATCTTGTAAAACAGAGTCTGCACAGAATGCAAAAACTTGCCTTCAGTGAACGCTATTAGGTCACTAAGTGAAGTATCAAGGTAAATACTAAAATAAAAGTAATTTGTTTATATGGATTTCTTCACAAACATATCCTAGGTCTGAGTGATGTTTTGACAACAGATGTATTTATCTAGTAAGTGCATTTAACAAGAAAATATTAAAAAAAAAAAAAAAAAAAAATATATATATATATAAAACACATACTTATTTTAAACAAAAATCAGAACAAAGTTATCACTCCTACACAAAGTGATAACTTAGAGCATGTTTTAAAGATGGGGATTTCCATCAGGAAATAGTAGCTAATACTTTTTCAAATACCAAAGCCAAAACTCTATTAAATACTCCCAAGATTAGAATCAAGCAAAAGTACTTTAAACACATTATAGACTTTGAACACCAGAGATTAATGACCACATGTCCTAAAAGTACTTCCTGAGACAAGCAACTACAAATATGAAGACGTTTTAATGCAAATACACAAGTAAATATTTAACATATATCATGTATGAAGTTGTGTAACTTTCATAACAGTGGACACGAATAGCTATTAAACTGGCCTATATAAGTAACCTACATATATTTCATTATTCTATGAAGAAAACTACACATATTATAACCAAGTATAGCTTCATTTGACCATTACTTCTCCTATTATTTAACTATTATGAAATTTAAACTGGAGAAATACTTTTTTATGTGTGTGTGTGTGTGTTCAGATAGCACAAAACAAAGTGGAGAAAGAAACGCTAGAGCAACACATTCTATTAGAGTACAAACTGAAGAGCTGTTCTCACTGAACAGAAAATTTTTATGTGAATTCTGTCTTGGGTTTTATTCCCAAATTCAGGATGCAAGCTGGCCTTGTGGTACATACAATTAAGAAAGTGATTCCCTGTTTTTTCTAGTTTCACAGTTCCATTATCAAACACACAAGTAAAGAGAGAGAGTATTTTTTCACAAGAACAGTTTACTTTCAGACTTTCAGGGACTTCATTACTTTTTTCAGAAGAAACCTGACTAGGGGGTTTTGTATGCAAGGAGTAAATTCTTTAATTTTGTGCCTGCTAAGCATTACACTGAAGTTATTTTCACAACAATAATGCCCTGAATTTATCCCATCAAGAACTCCCAGTTCTTTGACTTTCTCTCAAACCATTATAAATAACACAGCTGACTATATTATCACAGATGGTAACAGCCACTTACCTTGTCTTGTCTATGCAGAATAAATTTATCCTACAAAGGCATAATCTGGCAAAATACCACAATACATGAATGGTCANCTCCAGGTGAAACCACGACAGTCACACATCACATGCTTACAATTACACACTTACTCAGAACACTCTGCTAAACTGCAATCTGGTTCATCTGCAAAGACTTGCGTACTCCTTTTCAACTGCAAATACTTATCTTGCACATTTTTGAAATTTAGGAATATTACATACTTTTCAAACTGCAATAATAAGAAAAAATATTCTTTGAATTTAAAAATAATTTTTAAAAAAAATTTGTAACATCTCTTATTTTAAAATATTATTTTTTTAAATAACTGAAAATATTAAAAATTTGTAACACCTCATAATTACGTATTTCACTATAAGTATGCCAACAGAAATACTTCTTATGGATATCAATCAAACACCACTGACAAAAAAACACGTCAGCTGTTTCTAGAATGAGGTGTGAAAGTCCAGACTACATACAGTCAAAGTACTATCTCTTAATTACTGGAAAATGGCCCTTTCCCCCCATCCTATTATTAATCCATACTCTTTGCCACATTCTGGCAATGCTTTGACAAGAAAGGCCAATAGGTTCCCATAGCAAGCCTGGTAATTAGAAGAAGATTATACAACAGCACACTAATTGTAGATCTAAATCTCATGAAAACAGCAGGCTAGAAATAGCTTTTCTAGATTTTGGCAATTGCTATAGCCACCATGGTAAACATTTCCACAATACTTCTTTCAGTGTCTTTCAACAGTTACTAAAAAAATCCCAGAACCATAGAACACAGAACAAAAATACAGAATTACTGGTTACTAATCCTTGTAGTCTGTTTCTTAAATTTACTGAATCTACGAGCATTTATTAAGAACTTATTGTCATACCATTTTTTCACCTTACACAGCTATCTGTAATTTCACCATTACTTTCTGCACAGATTTGGCAACTTTAACAGTTGCACTTTTCTGCCTTCATCACAAACCAGTCTTTTCCTGCAATTAAATTTATTTACAATTTCTCTGCCAAACTTTATTCCACATTTTGACCACAAATCAAGGTACATGTACTAGTTTACATGTCCTTATTTATGTGGTAAATCAAACAAAAATATGAACATCAATTAGTTGTTGAACACTCTATCAGAGACATCAAATATTCATGAAAAAAATAAGAATGGAATTAAGACATCTGAACGAGAAGATCCTGCTGGGATTCTGCACACTAGGAACATAAATTCTTTAAGGTCCAAGTGGAGAGGAAAAAGCCACTTTGGGAGTAAGTACCTTCTTTGTCTCAGAATCTTCCCAGAAATCAGTTTGTAAAAATGAATGCAATTGGACCTTTATAAAACACTCGACCTAAAAATACCTGTATGCTCTGAATAAATACAAACCTACCCACACGGAAAGTAAAATAATAGTAATAATGACTAAATTTACATTTTTTGATCACCTAACAATATGCAGTTATATGGTTTAAAGTATCCCAGTGCATTCTGAGAATGCAGCCAAGTGCAAATTTAGAAATGATGATAAACAAGTAACATATTGATTTAGCTGTCTAAAGTTGTAGAGGTTACACATTTATACCGGTAAAACCAACAGTGCTGCGAGCATTTCCGTGCATGGAAATGAATTGCCTATATCACTAAACTGTTAAAAAAGTGCTGGAAACAACTTCTGTCCAGTCCAATTAGCATTCTTTCATGCAATTTGAAGGCATCATTCAGAAAGCCATCCTTGGTAAGGGGACCATTCCCAGAAGTAACTTTGGGTATAACCACCCTGTTTTGGGGGCTAGGACTATGGACATGAGCCATCTTATGTCAATTAGCCTCAGACACACTTAATTCACTAATATAGATATAGCCAGAGAATCACTGCATGCTACACAGATGGCCTCTAGCTTAACACTAATTCTGATAAAGCATGAGGAAAGCAGAATGACAGATGAAGCGTCACTCCTTCAGAAAACATTTTGGAATAACTGACACAATAATCATGAAGAATTTATAAGCATTTTCTTTTTGCTTTTTATAACTGTAATGTAAAGCCATTAGAATGTACACAAAGATAAAAGAAAGACAACAAATGGGCCTGATGAATACAGATAAAGCCCAAGGATCAGATTTCCTGTTGGAAAATATCCATCTCAGTCACTGAAGATAATCATTGCAAATTGCTTTAAAGGCAGAAGGAAGAGAATTTTGGAGTATTAGAATGAAAAAAAAAATAAACCAACAGCTCTACTTTTAACAAATTACAAATCTAACTAATTACTCAACAAGAATGCTGTTATGAAATACATAATAAAACCCTCAAACCCTAATCTTACATGAAACAGATACAGATGCTAAAAATGTGTTGAGCATATTGGAAGAAATATTTTTCTTTTGTAGGAAGGCTAAAAAAAAAAACCACCTCAGTATCAACTGTAGTCAGGTATTAAGTATCAAAAAATGCCTGAAGTATGCATAGTCCCTGCTGGTGGTCTAGGGTTTAGAGGAGATAAAACCTGATCCTCCACTGTGAATTAACTAGCCTTTTCAAATACTGCATAAAACCAGTAAGGCTTATTGTATTTCTAGTATTTTGAATGGAAATAATTTCTGGGAAGATAAATGCCCTGCAATTAACATACTGTGTATCTTTTCAAGAGACACAGGGTAGGGACTTGTAAGACTGAAGAAAGTTCATTATGGAAAGCAACAAAGTCACATGGTATCTGTATTAAGCAATATATTGGCAAGTAAACAAACATTTTCATAAATAATCGTCCAGATGTTATCCTTTCTTACCTCAGCACCTTCTGCACTGTACATAAATTTGAATAGTTCTAAAAGCTACCATGAGGCTGGCTTTGAGCAACTTCATTTTGTAAAATATGTCCCTGACCACGGCAAGTGGGGTACGTGTGCCATGGACTATATGGTCTTTAAACTCAAAGCATCCTATGATTCTGCATTACTACAGCATAAAATGACTGGATTTGCTACTTATATTTCCTTTACCCTTCCTTTTGACTTCTACAGTGTATAGTATCTCGTTAGAACAACCAGATTTTTGAAAACCTAGCTATAAATTCAAAACAGTGTACTTCTACAAAAAATGACACTTTACTTAAGTTTCCAGCTAAGACCAAAATATGGTGCTAATCCCTTTCTTTAAGTACTCAATATTCCAAAACCAGGCTACCTCAGTGTCACATAAACTCTGGACATGTTTTGAAGATTCTTCTTCAGACCAGTGCAATTTTCTACCAAGAGGCAGAGCTCATTTCTACAAAAGAGCAAACCTTCTCAGAATTAAATTTCAAACAAGAAACTAAAAATAAATCTTCAGTATTTTCTGCTCACATGTAACAGCCATGCTTTGCAACAGATGGGGAAAAGAGTAAATCCTTAAGTAGCATAGAAAGCATTAAGCCAGTGACAGCATCCAATCCCCTGGAAAGACTGTGACATTAAGGAACAAACCACATAAAACACCTTCTTTAAGAACTACCTTAAAATGATCAGTGAGCAGTTAAGTTTTAAATTGTTAGCTACTGTTTTATGAAGTTATCTAACATTTGAAGTAAACTGGCTGATATTTTACTGTCACCAACAATGTACTTACAAGATTCCTCAAGTCAGCAGGCTGTAGAGGGGGCAGTACCTGCCAGTTGATGAGGTACAATGGTAATCCAGGACACACTGAACAGCTGATGTCAGATTCCAAAGTAGTTTAACGGCCATTTCTCCTAACAGTCTGAAATCCATGTCTTACACAAGCTGTGCTGCACTGAGCTTGACCAATATGAATATGGAACAGAGCCCATATCCAGTTTTTGTATAATCTGTACAAGTTGCCCTCTGTCTTCACTACCAAATATGTAACTGAGCTTGTCTGGTAGTTTGGAGGGTGTTGTTTTATTTGTTGTTTGTTCTTTTTTTTTTTTAATGGACCAGAGGCTCTAATTCATGCCCCAAGTAACCTAAACATTTCTTCTGGTAGCTTCCTTTGGGGAAGATATGCAAAGAATTATTAAATATTTTTAAGAGTTTTAAGCTCCTGGGAGCAGGGGAATACTAGATGAATTACAACAAACTTATGCAAGATAGACAAGCAAGTAACTACATTTCTGGACAACTAGTTTTTATAACACACGCATGATTTAAAAACAACATATTGTGGCCACGACAGAAAAGAGACTGCTTTTAAAAAGAAAATATAAGTACCTTTAGAACTGTGTGCATCAAGTTGCATTCTATCAATATAATCTCACAAGTATTTTGTCATGCTACAGGAAGACATAAACAATCTGAAAAGATGAAAAAAACTGAAGAAAGGGATTTGAGACTGTAAAAATCAGTGAGATATTGTGGAAGGAGGACACTGATTTAGGAGCTAAAGTAGAAACTGGGAGAACTCTACTCTCTCTTTAATGCACAAGGCTTATAACAAGGGAGAAAGAACATCCACAAAACAAATCAAAACTAAATTTCCCAAAGTTAGAAAATAGATTTTAAAAATTTAGCAAATCAGATCCTACATTAGAATAAAGCACATGCCAGCCAAAGAGCAGTGGACAAGGAAGGCTTTGGGAAGAAGCTGCTGGCAGCATACACAGTGGAAGGGAAGGGAGGCCACACTGGCTCTATGGTTGGCTGCAATGTGCCTGCAGTAGCTGACCCCATCAGAAAGCACAAACAGAACTTTTCTGTATGGTACAGATTAAGAGGAGGTGAAGGAGAAATGAAACAACATTTACTTTCAAGGGAGAAAGGGCAAGATTATAAATTGTAACAGATGATGTAGAGGCTGGAGAAAAAGCCTGCTAATTTCCCTCCCAGCTGCTTTAAGTTACTATAATGGCATAACAGAATAGTCAGGTGAAGGTGAACACCATATTCCTTCCTCAGCCCTGTTAATGACTGCTCTCTAAACATTAAGAACTAGCTCCATTTCACTATAAAAACTGCAAAGAGAGGGAAAAGAAAATAAAAACAATAAACCAGCAGTAATACCAAAACCATGCTTTGCCATAGGCCGGAAAATTATATATAGGTGATTCTGCTTTGAAGTGGCATCTGTAAAAGTGGACAATGAGATGAAGCAATGTACACAGGGCCTAAAAGAACTAGATACTGCTCAACTGGAGTAGCTTATTGGATGTAAATCTACATGATAAAAATGTCTCATCAAATGAACCTCCAAATCTTTTTGCGTTTGGAAAGCTACTAAAAAGATTGATGGCAAAAATTGAAGCTTACAATAATTTCAAGTAGCTTTAATCAAATCTCATGCGCTTCTAGACTATCAAATTTTGTAACATCAAATGCACACAGCTTTACAAGTACCTTTTCAGCGGCAGTATCCTTGTAAGCAGTGGCTCACCTTTCCCAGGATTTCTGCTCAATCCTGCTGAATCTCCACAGCAGAGTCTTCTGCCACATGGCATCATAAGAATTTACACACTGAACATGATCAAGCTAAGAAACTTCTCAGTTGTTTAAAATAATTACTAGGGAGCAATAGCAATTCTGCCAGGATATTCCCTCTATACTTCCTCCTGCCCCAGAAAAGGTGGGGAGGAGGGAAAAAGGATTCCTGGAAACCTTTCTTCAGCTTCCTGTCTATGATTACAAGCTTGTACTATCCTTGGGATGTTTTTTAAGTAAAATAACTGAAAAGTTTGAAGACGATGAAAAGATATCATATCATTTCAGGTTTGCAACTGCTGACCAAAATTAGGAAATGATAAAAGACAACTTCAGTAACTTCATGATGCAACAAAAACCCCTGTCATAGCAGTGATAACATCACCCTGCATTATTGCTGCCTATGGGATGAGCATGAGCAGTATGAAACAGTACATGAAGAGCCCTAAAACGGCAGTTGTTTTATTTTTAGCTATGTTTACATCAAAATGATGTAATATTATGAAATACTCACATCCATTAAAAAAACAAACAGTGAACATCAGAAAGGCAAATTTCAGTAGTTATTAATAAATCAGTGAAACAACTTTAATTTTGTGAGGAAAAATCATGTCAAAAGGAAGCACAAGGAATAACTATACTTTTGACTAGAAATGAAAAAAAGATGTAAAATATGGTATGCTATTGTAACATACAGTTAAATGCACTATAAGAGTGCTTCAAATTTGTCTGACCTCACACTGGGTAGAATAAAAAAAAGCCTATGACTATGATTAGCCTGTGGCTAATCTGGTAACAAGGGACTGTGGCTAGCTAATTAGCCCTTTCACGAACAAAAGGATAAGGAACAACTTGAATTCCATAAAAAGTTTTAATTACAAACATGTCATAGAATTCAGCCTCCATCATGAAAGTAAACTGAAGATGTAATTTTATCACATTTCTCCAAAGCACCATTCTTTTTATTACCAAATCAGTATCCCTAGAAATCCATGGAATTGGAAATCCAAGAACTTCCGACCTGTCTATGCTACAACCGTATTCGCCCTTTCTTAAGCAGGGTTTTAAACTGTGATGCTTAGCAGGAGTCAAGGTGTGCTAGGCACATTGCACTTAAACACACAAAAATACATTTGTCTGATACTGACCTGAGTTTTATCCTTAGACTGAGCAAACTAACATAAGGTGCTGACAGACTAGTAGCTGCAGATAAAAATCAGACAACTGAAGCCCTCACCACCCAGCTGCTTGCCCCTCCCTGCTGACAAATGTGGCGACTCTCAAAGAAAGGCATCTGATGCACCCCGAAGGAGCTCATGAATCACTGATGCTTTCACCTGTGTATTCAAGGAAGCACAGACAATTTTACCTGGAAACAGTTAGATGACTCGAGAGCTTATTTATATGCACATCTGACATCACCATTTGGAAAGTGGGACAAACGTAACTTAATACCTGGTAACAGTAACAGCTTGAGCCAGATGATTTCTATTACTATGTGGCTGCCAAAACCAATAGCCTCCACTATCGGGTCAGAACAGGCCCTACCAGCACTCATTCAAACACTGTGCAAAGGGCACAGTTTGGGTTTATGCAGATTACACGTGTTATACCACACATTTCTTATGCAACCTTGTGGACTACTTAGTATACTACTACTTAGTATATATTAGTTCAGACAACTTTAAAAGTTATGTGAACAAGCATAAAACTTATTTATGGAATACCAACTGCAGCGAGAGTGCAGCCAGCTTGTCTTCTCCAGCTCCATCACTTAAAATTTCTACTACAGTTTTATCCTATGGAGTCAGTAGTTTCTTAGAAAGTTCCTTCCTTGAACCAGAGGTTTTTCCAAACAGGAGGTGCCATGGCCCCGCAGGGGTGTCTGTACTCCTGCTACAGAGGCACAACCTTCATCTGGATCAGTCAGGCTGCCCACACAGTAATTAAACTACACAGATGTGGAGGCAAAGCATGAGCTAATTCGGCACAGACGTCTTTCTCTATCGACAAATTCAGGATGGGGCAGGGTAGGGGCTTGTATTTTCCACCTTACTATGTCTACAAATCTATTAAAAGAGTTGCATCAGCAACCCACGGAGTAATTCGCCCTGGACTATGGCACTGGCAAGCAAGGGAAGAGAAGGAAGACAAGCCATCCGGCTTATAACAAGCACCATTACATTCCAATCTAAATTTCATCCCTAACTTTGTCAAATTACATTAGGTGACACATGCTTACACTGGCTTTTGTTGTTACTCAGGGATAAAGAGTTGTTTTTGGTTTTAACTACTTTGTTTTTCTTTTTAATTGCCACAGCCACAATAATAGATTCACTGAAGGAACGATGCTTAAAAAAAGAAAAAAATGGAACCATGTTTATTCCCACTGACCCTCGCTTCTTAGAATCTTATAAGGATCACACAAACTGTTTTATTACAATACAACCAGCAAACATNTAAGTGTAGTATATGACAAACATACAACTGAAAGATGGCAGAAATTTAAACACTATTTGAATAGAAGTCAATTAAGTTACATATTATCTTTAAACTGCTCTAAAAATACTTTATTTGGATTCAGGTAAAGGATTTATACCTTAGGCTTTCCTTTAATGACATGGAAACCTTTAATCAGGTTTTCTAATGTCTCACTATTTTAAGATATATCCCATACATAGATTGGCTTCTTTAACTAAAACCAAACCAAAACCCTAACACAGACTAGGAAACTATATTCATCACACAAATTAGCAGATAGAGTTAAAATAAAGCTGTGACTCAATTTATTATTAACTAATCTTTAAAAAAATCCATATAAACCCCACTGTTTTGTTTTCAATATAGTGATACCATTTATTACTGATAGCCAGAAATGCAGTATTTTCCCTAATGAAAAGGTATTTAAGACATTAATAGTTGTTAAAGTTTGTCATATACTACACTTATAAAAATCCAAAATGCCCACAACCATAGTTTGAAACAGATAATTCATTACAAACACAGTCAAGTTATTTGATTAAACAATCAACAAGCAAATATATCCTTAATTAGCTGTTCACTATTTAAAAAATTCTTGATATTCTTTGGGCTCAAGCACAAATAAAAACCCGGTTTGCAGAAATCTGTATGGAAGACCAACATTTCTTCTTCCCCTCACCTGTTTTTTTTTTAACTTGCTAAGACTGACGAATGTTGCTGATAGCAAACCAAGCAGATCTAACTGCAGTTGCTACACTGATACTTTTCCCTGGCAGAGCATTACCATTCCATTTGACCCTGTGCCAAGCTCTTTCCACACACTAGAAAACAATACTTTCAAGGTGCACAGGTGTGTATACATGAGCAGAATGACATGGGAATGCGCATATCAAGAGATTTCTTCCATGTATACTGACAGAAGCAGCTGAGTTTGGGGTCAGAAGGGCACTGAAGCTGGCACAGAGGAGGATACGACTGTAAGAGCCAGAAGTTACATCACATTATGCTGCCAAAGAAGAGCAGCTCCTGTTACAGTAAGTTACACTTCTCAGACTGTCCAGCTTAACACATCCATTGCCATCTTTCACCCTCACTCTCGCTCTCAGATACACTACACCATCCTACTACTGGTATACTACTTTGTAAAGGCTCTAACATGAAGATCG
>VZTT01018522.1:14986-34402 GCA_013400855.1 Buphagus erythrorhynchus | reverse complement strand
AATAATTAATAATATATTATAATTATGCAGATATCATTAGCCTTATATTGGCTATAAAATTTGATACTTCTACTGTCCTTATACTGTCTGATTAAAAGTAAATGCACTGAAGTCTCTTCACTATTTCTGAAAGAGGACAACTGATTCCTGTGTGTTCATGAGCAAAACAGAGTATTAAAAACAGCCTGAGAGTGAGCCACTTGAACTACAAGTGAAGTAACTTCTGTATTTTTGAGGTCACTATGTAAAAGTTATTGATCTTAATGTTGCAGTAAATCACTCATTTTTAGAACATTNGACTGAATATGTGAAAACCAGTACCTCTAGGGAAAGCTTACTAACATATTAAAAAACCCCACATAACCCATCTGGCTAAAACACACATAAAAATGCGTAAGAAAGAGACTGAGGGCAAGCTTGTGAAAGGTTGGAGAAAAACTGCCTACAAAAATTTGGAGATAACTGTATCCCTGATTAACCAGGACACTGGCTTCAGTTTTAGCTACACAAAGATTTAACTACTACCATGAAGAAAGGAAGTTCCTAATAATAATAATCTAAACTTCCAAAGCACTTCAACGTAATGAGACAGGAGATATTAAAGCATCCTATTCCAAGCTGAGAAGATGCTCCTTTGTGAGTAAAGTTCCTTGGATACATACTTCTATGACAGAAGCTCCCAGGCACAAAACACCTTAGTGCCAGCTAGTCCACAGTGAAGTTCTTCATCTGTGAAAGTGGTCTTCCACTGCCATCATTTCCTTTTCAGAACTTTAAAAAAAAACCCTTAAACTTAATAGAATTTCTTAGGTATGAAATATTACACCTTCTGCACAACTGCAGAATACAGCTCTTGACAACATGTTTGGAGTCAACAAATGTTTATTGTAAGTAATGTTTTATTAAAGTGAAAACAAGCTTGCAACCTTCAGGGTGAGAACTACAGTACAGAGAAATAAACACTTTTTCAACCAAACACTCTTTTTAAGATGTTCTTACCAAAAAATCTTGCCAATCATAGGGAAAGTCAATTTCACCTACTGCACTGCATTACTGAATATGAATATATTCTAAGATTAAGATACATTTGTCCAGGTAAGTGTTTAAGTTCAGACTCGGGACTGTGTTACTCCATCAATAACCTCCCAGTTACATGTCACAATACACGCAACTGGAAAAGGAACATAATGTGACTCCACACAGATTGCACTTAAACCTCAATTACTGAAGAAAAGTTGGGTGCTACAAAGAATATCCCCAGAGGCAGCCAACAGCTCAGAACCAGTTTTAAAACTGTAAATCACTAATATAACACAAGAAAAAAGGGTGGAAGACCAACCACTTGCTCAGAAAGATGCTATTTGCTCAGTAACTTAAGTGTTACTGATGAAAAGCACACCTACCTATTTTTTTAGACAAAGGTGTAGAGGGAAAAACAGTCCTACAGATTATCTCTTTTCACACTTACATCAACACTTAGTTCTCTCTCTTTGTTTTTTATGTTTTATTTTTTTATGTTAGTTTGTTTTTTATGATGGAGTCTGTGTAATTTTTGATTCCTCAATTAATTTCCATACTAACACTTGAACATGAGAAAAACACATGACGACTGAGATATAAGACAAAGAAAGTAAAGCCACAATGTCAGTCACATCCAGCAATTACTGTTGTTCATTGGCATGATCCTGCAGCAAACATACTTCCATGGGATCTTCTTCCTCTAATGGAGCATGTTCTTACCTTGTATAGCATGAGCTGGATTATTGCCAAGTGCCACAGCTGTGGTCTTTGAACTGATCAGCACTTAATAAAGGTCCATGAGAGTAATACATTACATTTTAAAAGTAAAAAGAACAAACAGAAACTGATACATTCCCTGACACACTTTTATTTTTAATACCATTTGAACTGCTTAAAATAACCTCAACACACCAAAATAACCAACCAACAAAACAAATCCCAGAAACCTAACTTGGTTACAGGGAAATAAATATAAAACATTACATAAATAATGCTTCAAATATCCTGCTAGATTGCTCCTGGAATTTATCATCATCTTCCTTTTTGGCACTTCAGTTCCCATAGTAAGAGAGATCCACCTATCAACGATTTGAGCATTGGCAGCATCTAATTGAACAGCATTTGTTTTCAAACGCTTCTCTATTCCCTCTCTGACAAAAGGTCCAAAACTGTACTAAGGGTTCTCCCCTTCCCTGTCCTGGGGCAACTGTATGGTCTGGTATTGTCTCAAACCAGGAGATTCCCTTACTGATGGTGCATTACAAAATTGCCTAACAATTCCACATTTTACACTTGATTTCTTAGACTCTAATTTCAACCTTAACTGTTTTTTAATTTTATACTGCTCATAATAACCTACACAATTAATTATTAATTACTAGTGTAATTATTATTAGCTCCATGCTATTTGTACTCTTTTTACCAAATAACCCCATGCTACTAAAATAATTTTCTTTGATTATGTGCCTTGATTACACAAGAATTTCTCATGGTCAAGAATGATGTTTTCAAGCATAATTCACTCTCTTTTGTGCTCACCCTACTTCATCTAAATCTACCGATCTCCCCACCTGCAGCTTTTGAAATCACCCTTTCCTTGATGAACTTTACTATTTTACTTTCCTACTACAATCTATCCTTGTCTCCTTGATCACCAGTACATAATATTCTCTCAATTATTATGCTTTTTGCATATAAAATCTATATACACACAACACTCAACAGGACAACTTGTGACTACAAAAGCTCTCTGTTCTAGGACCAGTCCCAATAAAATGCTCCTACTCAGCTTTCTTGAAAGTACTAGAGAAATAACAACCTCTGTCATCATCATGTAACTCCATTTCAAAACTCACTAAGATCCTCTGATCTTTCTCTCTCTTCCTTATTTAGGATCTGCATACATACTACTATGATGTTTTCTGAAAGTTTTACTAATTTAATCAATCGTTCTCATCACACTGATGCCAAGCCCCATATTTATCTCCATTTGTAAAAAAATTCCAAGGAAACAACAAAACTGGTAAGCCCTGAAAGTTACTTAAGTGACAAGACTGTATCTCCTTCAGTAAAAACTAGTTTAAATGGTGTGAAGAATATATATTTGATTAATACATGTATAAATACGTGGAGTCCTTTCCTCTATATTCTCTGTATTACTCTTCCTCCTTAGTCTATAATGGGACTTCCCTGCACAAGAGTAGCAGCCTCCAGAAATTTAAAAGGCAGTAAACAAAATACCCTTTCTTCACAAAAGATTAACCACAAAGCCACATAAATAACTTACAAACTTGATTGAAAGTAAACAAATAAATAAGCAACAGCAGTAATAAGCAACTCAAAACCAGAATCTGCTAGTTTTTCTCTCTAGCAGCAATGGAACCTTGATGCAGGCCTCCATGAAAGTAGATATCTACAATTAAAAACAACACCAGTCCTCACCACTACCACAACCCTAAAAGCAGAGTTTTTATCACTAGCCATAGCCATATCACTACTGGGGCCCAATGTCAGCAGCACCTCAAGCAACAGTAGGACTGTCTGCTTGAAAAGGGATACCACAAGCTGGTATTTAAGATAATAGCAATAATTTCTGAATGTACATAAGCAAACAAGAATGATGACCTATGCTCTTTTTACCCTCCTCTATGCACTGAGGTAGGACAAGGGGTAGAAAAAGGAGATTTTACGTACTCCTTTTAAACAATGTGTCACTTTTATTCTCTGGAAATATCAGTGTGGCTGATGGCTCAAAACAGAGAAGCAATAAGCACTATTGTAAACACAAATTTAGATAAGCAAAAAAATAGCAATTAATTCCAATCCAATTCCAAAGAAATTCCTATCACAGCAGAATCAAAATCTATGCAGCTGGATGACAGTATCTGTCTAATATAGTAGAAATTGCAGAGTTGCATAAAAAATAGTTTGTCTACACCTTTGACTAATTCACCTGCCCTCTATTCACTCGTTGTTTTAATCAGAGCAACTTACATTCCATAACTTGGAGTATTTTTAATCAACAGACACTTCATATATTTTGCTTAGAGAAGGTTGAGTTTAAAAGCTGTCTTTCCAAATTGCGTAAGTCTAAGGCCCAGGACAGGCAGCAGTTTTGTATCACATATGATCAGGAAATGTCATAAAGAAACAGTACTATGTACCTACTTCTACCTGTGAGACCCAAACTTGGTCTCTAAACCTTTGTGTTGGGAGGTATAAAAATATTATTAAGAGTTTTGGAATGTTTGCTCCATTAAATCTTCCTCTCTTGTTGAAAATTCATTCTTAACATATATGTAGCATTAGAAGTGGGATAGGAAATCTATGCAATTTATCCCAAACTTAAGCTGACATCCAGACTCATATATGCTCTCTCTATACACATATACAATAAAATGCATTCACTTCTTATATAATCAACAAACAAAATTAAGTATACACAGACATTACTGATTTTCTCAAAGTGACAATGGCATTTGAAGAAATTCTCACTGTCTCACAATAGTAACTTTCTTAGCTTTCTTAAGTGCAGCAATGCCCATGAAAAACTATTTTCCAAGGAGATACTTTTCTCCCTGCAAGCTATTTAAGGAACAGATAAAATCCTTTATTTGATTATATGTGATTTTATGTCTTTATGACATTTTAATATAAGGATAGAAATAACAGTAATTGTGATGATAGTAGATTTTTTAAAATCAAAATGAAAAAGGTAAATTCAGTATTAATGAAAAAATATAAACTAACAGAACAGAAATGAATTCTGCACATGCAGCACTTGTAGTGCAAGCAAAGACGCAGAAGAACCACACTAAGGTTTGTACCAGTAAACCAGAACTTCACTGCAGGAAAGCAGATGGTGCAACTCAGTACTTTACAAATGACAGTCTTCACTCAGCAGCAACCCAGCATCTGGGCAACAAGTCAATTAATATCCAGCGAACAATTTAAATGAGGGAGTTGGCTATTAAAGAGTAACTTATCAGCATTTTGATTTCATAACCTCTCCTTTTCCTTCTATAGTATCTACCCCATCCACCCTTCCAAACAGTGTTCTCTCCAAAATTCCCATTCCTGTCTCATGACCCAGTGCATGAATGCACCCAGCACACTCAACATTTGTATTTCTTCCGTTTACTATTCAACTACCTATGCACAAAAGGTCTCCTCTCCTGCTCTCATTAAAATAACTCCAAACAGCTTGTCTTTCCTCTCTCTTGGCCTACAGGTGACTGAGAATCAGCAGTGTTTTATCTGGCCCAGCTGGCAGCAGAGTTGGCATGTGCCTCCAGCTGGGTACCTGACTATTCAGAGTACAAATGTCTCCTGCCAGGCCAGCAACCCCGCAGTACCTGTGCACCTTACGTCCTCCAAGCTGCACATCAGCTGGCTGCCTGCTCAGGAGATGTGCGTCTGCAATGGGCAGCTGCTACATCAAGGAATACATGCAATCTCTGAAGCCACAAACCATAGCAAACATTTACCATCGAGCCAAAAAAAGCCTTGAAGAAAAAGACAAGGGGATCACTTCCCCCTGGTGTCCTTCTACAGTAGAATCTTGTATTGGGCACCTTTTAAAGACTCATCCAGTAAGGCAATCAGGTCCACAATCCCACATGTTTATACAGTTACTGTATGTTATATGATATGTGAACAATTATATTTGTCTTGTGTCCGTTACACTGTAACTTTCCACCATTGTTTCCACAATATAAAAAATGTTATTTATTTTGATATTGTGGATACCAGAAATCAGCAATACTAGGGATTACACCATACCAGTGAAAACAATACAAATAAGTAAACTCTTGGGTAAGTTTCTGAAAACAAGATATAATAAGAATAGCATTTTGTTTTTCTTACTTAAGGTAAGCTCACTTTCCCCACCAAGGCAAACAAGCTTCTATTAGTTCATGTTATTAGTTTATATAAAGAACAAAACCTGTAACTTTTGTAAACCCTTTAAAATGGTAACAACTGCCAAAGTCGCAACATTTCCTTAGATGGAAAGGCCTCCTGAAAACAACTAATAAACAGTATTTACACCAGTTTCAGTATCCTAAGCTTTGAATGTATCTTTACTGACTTGATTGTTTTAGTTTCTACCCTTGCTAAGGCAGGCTCATTCTGTGTTAATATACATGGTCCAGATGTAACACACCTGATCTTTATTACAAGTGAACTGCAGGACTGACACAGGATGCCACCAATTTCAGCCCAACTCCAAAGAGGCACAAATTCTGCCTAAGCAAATCTAGAGGCAATTCAACATGGTAAAAAGTCTACAAACACAGCTCTTGCAGCAAATCTACAGAAGCATCAAATCACCATAAAACTAGGAAAATATTTTTGCTTTCTAACAGGCACATAAATTTACAGCACACAAATAGCCATACAGAAAAGTATCCATAGACATAGGAAAGCTAGGTGTTTGTTTAGTGTTATGTGCAGAACAGTATATCAATTTTAAGTTACCTTCTTCTTTGATCTTAAGAAGCACTTTCTTCAACAGCTGGACTAATCCTATTTACAGTAGAATTAAAACTGCTTACTAGGAGAACGAATGCTACTAGAGAAAAATGAGATTTGTTTACTGGTAATATAAAATTCTAAGTAGGAAAAAACATTGTATTTATCTACCAGGAAACCTAACTTTTACAGGAGTGTAACTATATTCCACTAACAATGGCATATTGATTACAGGACATATTAATGAAACAACATTAAACATGATTAAATCATTGGCACCAAGTATTCTGTTTTGATTTTCTAACCTTTTACATTTTTACTATGATACCATATGCATTGACTAACATAACACCTTTCTAATGAATAAGTTCATGCTACATAAACAGAGAAGCACATGGCATTGAACAGGATAACAAGTTCAGTAAAGCTGTAAGGAAATACAATAATTTGAAGCATTTGGGGGGAAAAAAAATACCCAAAAACCCTACTTACTAAAAGTGTTCCAAGCTGTATGGTAGTTAGGGCCCTGTATATTCATCAAATCCAACTACACACAGAATTTCACTACAGGGGTCAGTCTTTGCACATACCTCTGCTCAGAAACAATATTTTCACTAAAAAAAAAACAAATAAAAAAAATCGTATTTCTATGCCTTAAAATTACAAAAATGACCTTGGAAGAACAAGCGATGTACCCAATGCTGCAATGCCTGACTAGGTCCTGCAGAGTACCTGAAAACACATTTTTCAGGTGTGTGAAATACCCTTTATACATTAATCTGGATCCTGTGAATGCAGCATGCCCACAGCTGCAGAATTTGTTTTTCAGGTACCACAGAATCTATTAATGTTTTGCTGTAAAATTCAGTATTTTACTGTTGCTAGGCACCTGACATTTAGTGCTTTGTCCTCTTGCCCTTTTACTTGCATACATCCTTTTTTTCCTTCAATTTTCTTACAATTAGAAATTCGATTGATTGCAGTAAATATCCCATGTGCAGACAGTGGGTACAGGCATCAAGGGGATAAGGAACAGAAAATGAATTATGGCTTGTAGTCAAAAGATTGAGATGATGATGATTAGAAGAGAATGAGAGACAGGAAGACAGAAAGAACTACACAGCCAGGATAAACAGTATCGCAACAGTGAATCCCCCTCAGTCCACAAGCAAAGAAAAATGATTTCTCAATTGGCCCACATGGGTAACACCATGGAAGGCAAGACAGTGGAGAACAGATGCCCAGAAAGCAAACTCAAAACCTCTTTAGAAATAACTAATATTAAGATTAATCAATTACCACATTGAATGATGAGTCAGAACTATGTGTACATTGATACAACAGCCTAATACTGCCATGGAATTTATTCCCCTTTCTCACAGAGAGCACAAGGCTCTACTGTAAAGAATACTCTCTAGAAACACAATTACAGTTGCACATTCATACTTAAATGAGGCAATTCCTGCTTTTTTCAGGTATTTACTGTATAACTGTAGCATTATATGAACATGTACTGCTATAAATCTTAATTTTCCTGGGGTTTCACAGATGGTATTGGGGAGTGAAAGAAACAGCTCCATAACCTACAACATTTCAGAGCTATACTATCACCCCAAAATTACAGAGGACATCTGTGAATTCTGTAAGATTGCACTGTTTACCTGGCCAGTGCTTGGATTCTACATCATTTCATGGAGGTCACTAGAAAATGGACACTCCTGGCCAAAAAAATCAGGTAAGGAAAGAACTGTTTCTGAGAGCATTTCCACAAGTTTTCTTCTAATATATAGATTTGAAAAGCAAATGAACGCACACACATAGTTCTACATCTATCCTACACCATAATAATTATTAATATACTCAAAATATGCTGGATTTATCTCCAGAGTAAACTATTTTAATTTTAGTGTAATTAAGCCCCTGGGATGTACCCCAAATGGAAAGTTCCCCCAATACATTATGTTCCAGTAACACAGGTTGTTACTGCACTTCAAAGAAATTGAACAGAGCTAGGCATACGATTTGGTGATCTATGGACCTGAGAATTTCTGCACATGATTTATCACGGAAACATAGCAACCCTTGGACTGGGAGGCAGAGGCCAAACTGCAGACGTCACAGCACGCAACAGTGAAGAAACAGACATAGCCGTAAGTATGGTCCATCTAAACTTCAGCAGCCATGTCAAAAGTCCACCAAACTCTGAGAGAAAAGGTCTCTGAAACAGATTGACTGCCTTACTTCACAAGATTTTTATGTATCTTAAGCAGCTATAAATTGACAAGTAACACTGAATTATTCTGAGAGACTAATAATCTCAACAGTTGCTCCCCCCATACCAAGAGAAAATAGTAGGAAGACAGTTCACTCTTACAGACAAACATGCTCCAGTGCATCATTCAACAAAACTACCTTCTATTATAACTATTATATGTGATCCCTCTTGCAGCATAGCTGCCTTGCTACAATTTATCTGGAGTTAAAATAAATGCATGTACATTCAGTTTAAAGATAGGAAAACACAAAGTGGAATACTCAGCTTCACTACCTTACTGCTTAAAATGTAATTCAGGTCTGGTTAAGATTTGAACTTGTTGCTCCAAAGAGACAGTATTTGAGATGTGATACCTAGCTCACTAATCTAGTACTTCAGGCAAAGCCTAAGCTCACTATTCTGGGTACCATCTTGCTGTTTTATTATCCTTCCTCAAGATAAGCTTCTTTCTTTCAACCGTTTCAGTATTTCTCTGCTTAGGTATCCCAAGTTTATTTATTCCCTAAGGAACAGAGATTGTTCTTACTCTCATCTGTGCTGTGTTTTCTGCTTCTCAACACTGTAGAGGGCAAACAACCTTAAGAATAGTTTTACTTTCCTCATATATTCCTAATTTATATTCATTTTGAAATATTCAAGATACGACATAGAAGCATGAAGAGACACAAACCTGCATTAAAGAGCTTACAGTCTCACACTTCTCTTTGAGATAGGTAAACAAATATCAGTACAGCCACTTTATAAATATGAATAAAAAGATGGCAAATGATTTAACTAAGGCCATAGAATCAATATGTATCAGACTGGTAACCAGAAATAAGATCATGTGATGGGATCTCCAGTCTATACCCAATCCCCTCTGTGAACCATGTTGACCTGTAATAACGGGGACTGATACTACAGTAACTCCAAGCAGTCCCATTTAAGCTGTAAAACACCACTCCTACACTCAGAAGAAGCATTTTAAAACAAAACACAGCAAAACAAAACACAAACAGCTCATTCCCATGATCTTACATATTTAGTTCTCAGTTCTCCAATTCACAGAACATAACATTAGCACTGTTTGAAAAATAAAACAGGATTTCTCAGCTATTGATTAAAGAGGAATTTTAAAAGACAGTAATAATAGCCTCTTTTTATGGATAGTTTAACTAAGGCTCAAAATGAAGAAATTTTCCTGTCAGAACTGGATTCTATAAAAACAATTTTTAACAATTAAAAGTGGATTATTATAAAAAAAACTGGCTTTGATGTGTTTGGGTTTCATCTTATTTGACATGCAGTCTCAAAGTAAAAACCTGAATCTCTGTGTACCTCTGGTACCTCATCTGTAAAAACTAACAAATTGTATTTCTCTATTTCACTGGGAAAAGTGGGGAAAGGGTTAATAAATAAAGAAAAATGAGTATAAAAGTCTTATCTATTGAGGTTTAACTGCAAATAAGCAAGGTAATTAAAGCCTACTAGCACAAGAATAAAATTAAACAAACAAAAAACCAACCAAAACCAAACAACTTTTCTTATCCCAGGCTTATTCCATCTCACAAGGCAAGAAGTAATACCCTTGAATTCCATATGTATGCTTGATCATAATGTAATTAGCTTAGCATTCATTCAAACTTAAGACATTACAACAGATACTAATAATTTTAAGGCATAAATTCATTTAAATACTGTTTCGGTTAAAGAATAGAAAACGGTCTTAAAGTTTCCACCCATTCTTAGAAGACTTAGCAAGTCCTAAAAGACATCACAGTTATTACAGTGTTGCCAGAAACTTGCTCTTTGTAGATTATTAGTTCTGACATATGCCTAGATAAGTTTTCAAGTTAAACAATCAGAATTCTGAATTAAAACTGAAGAACATTCACCCCTCCCCAAATAAACCAATGTACTTCAACGTAACAGCAGCAACTTAGGTAATTTCTACAAAAAGCTTGCAGAAAATAATCAGGAAGATATGTTAATGTTCATCGCACTAATTTTTCACTACATTTTCCCGCAGTAAAAAGGAGTTTACCCTCCAAAGGAAAAGCTGAGAAATTTTGATAGAGTCCGAATTCATCTGCACAGTAAACTGGTATCACAATGTAATTCTAACAAAGAGCAATTTTAAGGTAGTTATGTCCCCTGCACCTGCTGCGTGCTCCCCTCAGATGAGTCCTAATGCAAATGTTTTATTATAAAAGAAAACTTCTGTTTTCCTTTGAGCGGATTCCCAGCAGCCCTGACAAGACCACATCCATCCAAATAAGTAACTTCTATTGAGAGACATTCTGATATTTTAACAACCAACATATTTAATTTCTCTAAATAAAGCTTTATTGCATGAACAGTAACTAGTCTTGATTTATGTTTGCTGTATGATTCAGTACAACCACAACAAAATTCCCCATCAACTATGTAAAATATTCACTTCAGACTTTAAAAGAAAGGCCTTAGACACCTGACTGAAACATGCATTACAATTTTTGTCTTGAGGAAAAGCAAATTTTAAGAAGAAATAATAAAAATGTCATCCATATATTTGTTTCCTGTCTTGCCAGTGACTGCGGGATTTGGGACAAAATTAAGTGCAAAAGATTACACAAAGTCAAGTCCATAGGTATGCAAGATGAAAGCCTTCATTATGGTATTATTCAAGGATGGACAAAACCTGTAAGGTCAGCTGGTCTCTTTCTCTATGCCATTCCCGGCTCATTACCTGCTGCAATGTATTGGTGTCCCGGCCAGGTCAGTGCCCTGTGTGGGGGCTCCCCCGTACTCTGACTGGCACACTATTCATACCAGAAGGTATACCTTGGGGGGTTTTGTGCTGTCTGCTCTGAATTTTCTCCTTCAGTTTTATCTCAGCCTACACATTAACACAAGCTCTTCTTTTATTTAAAATTACCTCCCTTTTAACTGTTTAGACCCTTCAAAATGCTTGGAAGATACAATTTCCCCTTCTCACACAAACTGTTAATTGAGCCAAGCAATACGTATTTATTTATCAAATTACTTTTTTAAAATCAATTAGTCCCTTCAGTTTTCTTAACATTTTGTTGCTCTTCTCTAAGTTTCTGTTAAGTTACCT
Organism: Buphagus erythrorhynchus; assembly: GCA_013400855.1. NCBI lineage: Eukaryota > Metazoa > Chordata > Aves > Passeriformes > Sturnidae > Buphagus > Buphagus erythrorhynchus. The sequence continues at coordinate 22,556 of VZTT01018522.1, read as the reverse complement.
CACCTGTTGCAAAGGCTCAGAAGTAAAACAGTACTCCAAACACAGTCCCATAATCTTGTACAAAAATCCATCTCCCATGTGTCTAATATTTGCTCAATGCCACTGTGGATGCAACCTAAACTCCTTCTGAATTTTACAAAGTCTATATATCATATGGCAAACTGGGGCCTGTCCTTCCTGTCAGAAGCATGCACAAATCCCTTTCATATGAAAGGGAGTTGGGTTCACACAACTGACAGGATTATCGGGCCCATGGTATCACTCCTATCCCTTTTTCAGCAATACTGCTTTCCAGGTTATTCCCTCACAATGAATACCTGTTTTGGATTACAGGCCCTCGACTCTTTCAGCTTGCATTTTTCAAACTGAATCTCATTTGTACGTTCCAACAATGTGCCTAATTTCTTTAGATTACCTTTTCTTTTCTGCCTTGACTTGTGTCTTCTATCATTGCCTGCTAATTCTGCAAGTGTAGTATTCAACCTCTCATAAAGTTAAGCAAAGCAGACACTAAATATACCTAAAATGGCTAAACTTGTATTACTACGTGCATATGTAAGCACTGATGATACTCTTTTAGCACCTAAAACTGCTGTGACTCACCACATCTATTCTTGTTCATGGTCCTTCATCCAATCTTTCATTAAGATGACTATCCATATACATACATAATTTCTTAACAAGAGATTTTGAGATGTATTTGAATTTCAGAAAATATGTAAAATTTTACTATAGCTACAACTTTCTATTCATTTACTGGGGCCTTGATTCTGAAAACAGATCTTGCAAACAAGCCAATCCTGTACTTCTCCATACTCACTGAACTGTGTGCAGATGCTGTTGCAGTATCAGATCCTAATTTTAAACACTAGGCAAGAATAACAAAAAACCTCTCTTAAAGTAATTTTTGCTTAGGAAATTCCAGGCTTCTTATTATTGTTCTCCTCATATTTTTGCCATTATATTACTAAGAACAAAATCCCTTTTATCTAATCCTTAAGCTCCTGCTTTTTTTTCCTTTTCCCCTTTATTTTATTTTTTTTTAAAAATCAGTACTATTGTTTAATTTCTTAGAGGCATCTTGAAGATCAAATGACTTATAAATATCTTCAGATCTCTCAAGAACCCCCTCTATTTGTCATCAATAACTACTTCATATGGTTCTGATTTTTAACTGCTCACTGTTTTTCATCCTACTATATATGGAATTTCAGGAAATTCAGCATAATGGCTTAATAACTTTATGCAACTTCTCATTTATGAACTGACCACCTTCCTCTCTAACTTCCCCTTACTTCCCCAATATTTACAACAGCAAATTTTTATTCACCTTAAACTGTTATTATCTAATTACTACTGCCTTTGCCAAAAGCTTACAATATTCATGTGCTGTCCACCTTTCAGGAATTCTCTGCAGAACTAAGACAAACTTATTTTACCTTACAACTAATTCTTTCATATCATTTATCTTAATGTAGATAAATAACTTTGAAAAGCAAACTGATTTTCAGTTTAGTTAGGCATACTTCATTCACACATTTAAGCTTACAAGATCTCTCACTCCCCCCAATACAGATGAAGATCCACAACAGAAATAAGTGTATCACTTGCACACACATGAAAACCAGCAGAACCAACACATGAGGTCACATCAGCCCAATTTTTTGTAGGACTGCAATGTAATCAACCAATAAGATAAAGAACAGGCTATATTCCATGTTAGCTTTCTTTTTACCTACTGGGTGTTTACCAACAAAAACAAATGTACGTCCACATTACTGATGCTTACATGTATTACCCCGTACTAAAATATTTTCATTAACATTATAAAATAATTTTTCAGTAAGTATTGAGAAAATGCTTTACTAATTCACCTCAATTGAAATGAAACATCCAATCTGCATTATATCCAAAGGAATTACACTCTGTTGCTGTAAAGTCTTACAGAACTACATTAACAAGTACAGTCTATCAATGGTTATCGGCACTGTGGCTTTTGACTGCTCACTAAGAACCACAGTGCATAAATTACTTCACCTGTCAAACAGCTCAAAGCAACAGAGGCCCTAAGTTTGAATGGTTCAGACTTTCCCTATTATAAATTACTTCTTCCAGTGAGAGAAAAGGGAGGGCAGTGCAAGGTAAAAGGGGTAGATAGGCTATCATGTATTCAACTATCACCTATCATAAAATCTATTGGAATTGTATCGCAAGTTTAAACAATTCATTTCTTTAATGAAGCCTAACATAGATTCCCAAAGACACACAGCAAAATTCCAGGACATTCAAATGAAAAAGTTATTTAACCAAAAATACACACCTCAAGAACCGCCTCAAGAAATACCACAACCCAATGACTAGTTAGCAAAACCTTCAGTTTGATCAAGCCAACAGGACTACTGACCTCACACAAATAAATCAATTTTCTAATTTGTTTACATAGTAACCTTAAGTAAAAATAGCAGCATTATTAGTGGCAGCACAGCAAAATGAGCAAGTGGTCCATGTAGCCTGAGATCTTATCTCAGTCAACATACTATGCCAGATGTTCCATAGAAAGAAGCAACTTTCATCACAAACCATCCCAAATCCAAATCTGCAAACATATTCATGTAGGTGCACACCACTGAATCCCTATGAATTTAACAGGGTCTCCATTTGCCATGCAGATCCCTCACTTTACAGTACACATGACATACAATTGGATAAAAATTGAAATAAAAGTTGATAGGCCTCAATTTGTCTGGCTTTGCTTGGAAAGTCATTACAGTAGTGAGGCCAAGATTACAGTCATACTTGAGGTTCACAAGACACACTTTTTGTTTTCCAAGGGTAATTGCTCAGCAGTTCATGCAAATTTAGCCTTGTAAGAGACCTCAGATTATGTTCTCCAACACAGACAAGATAGACTCTTTTAACAAATTCATCATTAGACCATCTTTTTCTTTCCCTAGAACCAAATACTGTCTCCCTTACATCTTCTAGTTTAAAGCTAAATGAATGTTAACACAGAGACGTGTACATACAGTCTTATTACTGCACAAGGAAGAAGGTGAACTCAGCTGGGAGACAGTTCACATCCAACTTAAATTATGTGAGAAGCAACAGTGAGTAAAGCAGCAATTCAGAAGAAACAAAACCAAACAAAAACCAAAATGATCACTAAAAACCAGTCTACCCCAAAACCAACAACCTTGATAATTTATTTCAGAATGGCTTAATCACAGAGATTATGATAAAGACATCTTTATAGATCCTTCATCTTAACCATTTATCAACTTTTCTCCTGAATTCCAAATAAACAAAAACCCTTCAGTTTATTTGTATGTAATTAGTTATATATGTATTCAACAACTGTATTTTATATAATGTCAATACCAGTATGCCAATAATAAAAAATAACATTTTTGTATGTTTGATTCTAATTTAAAAAGTAATACCTTATTAAAAATTAATAGTCATTAGAAAGCTAAATTAACATTAATTATGTTAACTGTCACAGCATATAATGATTCTTGAAATACACATGGAAACAGAAATGACATACACTCTTCTACTGCAAAAAGTTAGCCATTCAAACACTTACGAAATATGGAAATAGGAATAAAAGGGTAAAAACAAAAAAACTATCATTTTGCAAGTTAAATGTAAAATCTAGTCAACTAACAAATTACATGGTCCAAAAGAAAAACACAAGAAGCAAAAAACTGCTTTCCATGATGTGACAAATCTTCAGCAACACTACCTCAATACTATGTAGGAGAGGAGGGGAAAAAAAAAAAAAAAGAGGGAAGGATATCCTAAAGCAAGCTTCCCACTTAATTTCTAGGCCTGCCACCAATCATAAAGTCTACTAAAGCTATTAACGATGGTAGTTTCTTTTCTTAGTCTGGATCTTAAAGCAATCATATGCCATCACCTAAAAAAGACCCCAAAATTTCAGTAACTACAAATATCTGACTGAGGTTTTCCAGACATCACTGTAACTCAGTAACTGTTCCACTGTGCTGTGAACTCTATAGCTTCAAGCTGGAAGTCAATTTAGGACAACCAATAGAAAGTGCACCTGTACAATTACTGCATTTCCTAATTCAGAGGGCCAAACTAGAGACAGTAAAGCTTGTGTGTACTTAGCTCACCAAAACAGAAATACAAAAGTTCATACTTATTTTGTACATACTGCACATCTATGTTATCATTAACTGCAATGAAAAAATATCATATTGATCATTCAGAAACAGGAAATTACATTTCTTCATCAACATACATATAACTTTATTCTAAATGAAAAATAAGTATCCATATACATAGCATCTAAAACAACTATATACAAATAATTTAAAAATCTTTTCCACAAAGAATCATCACCCAAACTTAATAAAAATTAATTTTTAAAAAGTAATCTAGTAAATGAATAGTGCCATACATAGTAATTTAAAATATTCAACATGAACTCCATGCTACAATGAAAAATAACCTGTATCACAAAAAAAAATATGTACTATTTCCAAGAAATGCAATCTTATTTTTAAAGCCTGAAAAAATTTACTAGTTTACAAGTAATAAAAAGATTATTTAGCTCTTTGTACCCTAAAAAAAGAATAATATATGCTGCTAGTAATTGGTAACAATATAATTTGTACAAAACAGTCTACCTTCCTGCAGATGCATTTTTATTCAACGTCTGACCCCACGAAGCAGTAAACACATTTACATGTATCAACACATTTCAGTGCTCCAAATATTAACCTAAGTTTCTATAACTACAATAACATGATCTCTTAGTAACAGTCCTTTAGTACCGTCATTCTACAACAATCAAAAAAAATGGCCTCTGACATATATTGTTTGTGTACTTGGGATCCCTTCAAAGTTTAAGGCTTGCAGATGTAAAATAAAAATACCTATGAAACAGAATCACCTTTAACTGATCACTAGACCAGATGAGAAAGGAATTACAAGGTTTTTCTGCTTTATTTTATAGCATTTTAAAAGACTAGGGATATTTTTATTATTGCACACACTGAAAACTAAATATAACCCTGCACTCAAAAATACTACTGCAACAGCTTGATAGCACTCACCGCAAGTAATACTGTTTTAAAGCGAAGGCAGCGTTAGAACAACTTCTGGGAAAGTTAAACTCTTCTACAATTTCTCCCCACTGATTCTTCTCTGATACCTGTCAAAAACAACACACAAGCCGAGATACACAACGTACACATAAACATGTTGCTGACAGCGAACATCACATAAAATCCACAGGCTGCCATGAAGCAAATAGATAAATATATAAAAAGAAACAAACATGAATGTATATGGGATTTAGGATTATATATTTTACTGACAGTCGGTAGTATTCCCCTTCCGGAAATAATCCCGCTTCTCAGGGGTCTTTTACTACATTTATTTTTTAACATACACATTCTTTTTTTCGGGGGGAACGGCCGGGAGTGGTGGTATTGTTTTGGGGTTTGTTTGTTTTTGTTTTTACTGCCTGGACAATAACCAATCGGGAGTCCCTCTGTCGCCCCCTTTTAAATCCTAACGCGGTCCGTTAAAAACCCAAAGAAGTTTAAAATAATGCAGGGAAGTGCTGGCGGGGGGCGCCCCCTGGGCTGCGGGGCGCGGGGGCGCCCGCCCGGGGGGTCCCCCCGACACAGATCCACAGACACAGAGAGGCCTTTCTTTTGAGGCCTACATTTCTGTCCCCAGCCTTGAAGCCTAAAGATGGCTATTTGATTACACACCGTCTTGGGTGCCCCTTTTGTTATTTTTTCCCGGGAAGGGCTCGGAGGGCAGCGCCCGGCCCCCCCCGGCTGCGAGGATCGTTCCCTAGCCCATGCTCCGTGCCGATTATCGATGTTAAACATGCCCGCTAATTTTGAGTTGCACTAAAACTGCACTCAGACTCTCTCCTCTGTCTCTCCCTCTGCAAGAGAGACGCACAGAGCTGCCACCACAGCCGAAACAAGCCTGCTCTCGCCGCCCAGCAGCTCCCTGCTCCCCCCTCGCCTTCCCGCGGGAAGGGGGAATAGGCAAATGGGTCCTGCGGAGGCGGAGGAGGCAGGAGTGGGGTGCGCGCCGTACCCCCGGGTCCCTCTCCATCGCTCCGCCGACAAGGCCGAGCCACCAACCTGCCTATCTGCCAGCTTCCTCCTTCCACCCCCCACCTTCGCTAACCGGCTTTAAATAGGACGGTTCCCGGCCACCCCGGCTCCCCCCGCCACCCCCGGGGGTCAGAGAAGACTTTTGGGAAGAGGTTAGTGGGAGGGAAACCCAAATTAAAACTTCCACTCACCTTCCCAAATCCGCCTAAAGTGGTGACTCTGGTATAGAGAGCGTGAAGATCCAGCTCCTTCCCACCCACCACGGGGATCTTCTTAAAAGGAGACCTGCCAAAGGAGATACACACAAAACACCACAACTTGTCAGCTCTGCCCCCTTTTCTCCCCTCGCTGGGGCTGTCGTGTCCTTCAGGGAAGGGGCTGGAAGTTGGATCTGGTCGATTTAAAAGCCTCCCCCCCCTCCCGTTCCATCTCCCCATTTTCCTCACCCTCTGCTGTGGTGAAACTGCCGCAGCTCGTCCAGGAAAGCGAGTCCCTTTCTCCGCTGGTCTGCGTGGTTTTTACCCGTCGAATTTGCCATTTTTGTAATAAAAAAGGTTCTCGTAAAAAAGAAAAATCCAATTAAAAAAAAAAAAAAAAAAAACGGCCGACAACAACAACAACAATCCCCGGCTCCTCCTTGTCTTTAAGAGACCCAGGTGCCCGTGCTCGGCCGGGGATCAGCCATGGAGAGGGGCTTGTTTAAAAAAAAGTTTAAAAGGAATAAGGAAGCCCCGAGAGTGTGGTAATTGCGAGTCCTGTCTCCACACCAACACACGGGCGAAGAGGCAGGGAGGGAGAGGGGCACCTCTCAGTAATTCCTCCTCCCGCGGCTGCTGCCTCTCTCAGCACCACAAACCCAGCCGATCCAGCCTGCACATGAGACTCAACATGGTGCTGCTGGATCACACAATGAATTGGGTTACTGTTGTGGTGGGGCGGGGGGGGGAGCCGGAGTGAGGTATTGACAGTGTGTGTGTGTTACAGCCGCGGCTCCATGCGATCTCCCTCCCTCGCTCGCTCGCTCCCTCGCTCGCTCCCTTACACACACACACTGTACAGCTACGGCGGCGGCGGCGGTGGCGGCGGCAGCGGGATTCACTTCTCTTCTCGCTCAGACAAAAAGATCTGAGGCCGCCGTGCTTCTGCCTGGACGAGAGCGCGACACAGCGGGCCCCGGAGGCCGGTTCCGGTACTGCAGGAGGCAGCTCCAAAGGCAAAAGCCAGCACAGCCCCAGCAAGCAGTTCCTGGCGGGGAACAATAGGCTCCTCTCGCCGCTAAGGGCTCATCTGCAATGTGCCGCAAACTTCACACAAAGCCGGGCGGAAAGAGGCGAGGGAGAGGGAGAAGAGGGAGGAAAAAAACGGCTACTACCGGCTGTTCCGGGGCGCGGGGCCGGTGCGGGGCCCTCCCGTGCCAGGCTCGCGCCGACCGGCCTCTCTCCGCTGGCTGCCGGCGGGGG
>VZTT01018516.1:2756-13951 GCA_013400855.1 Buphagus erythrorhynchus | reverse complement strand
AATTCCAAAGCCTGGATTTCCAACCCAAAATCTATGGAAAAAAGAATTTTTATGAAGTATCTGGACATTTCCTGCTTAGCTCCAAAGCTGCAGCCAATTTACAAATAGAGTGCAGCTATTCTGGCAATAAATATTTCACTGCAGTGGGCAGCACTTCCTACAAATTCCACTTTGGGAAGCAAATCCCCCTGTAAAGCACATGGAATCCTGGAGAAAATAATGAGAAATAAAAGCAGAATGTGCCCTGTGCATGCACAAAACTGAGGACACCACAGCCCTTATCTGCTTTAAAATCATACAAACAAAGTCTTTGCCAGAATTGCAGGGATATTGACCCAATAATTAAAGAATAAATAATTTGTGATGCTCATGCCTTAAAAGAGATTATAAAGAAAAGGGAAGAAAAGAGAGAGGCTTTCAGCTCTAAATTCTCTTCTCTATAAAGAAATTTCTTTTTTTCTGGCCTTAAAAACAACTCAGAAATTGAACTGCAAGTTATCATGCAGGAATCTGAATAACAAAACCTCCAATTTCATCTTGTTGTTGGTTCATCCCTTATAAAAACTAGCAATCCCACATCAGGCATTTCCTTAATTTACAGAAACCTCTGGATTTTTGGGAGGTTCAAAAACCACTGCCCTGTCACTGTAATTACCAGAGCATTGTTATCCCATGAGAACTGTCTCAAAATGCATCAGCACTTAAAAAAAAAATATCATAATCTTGAATAGCTTCAGAATTCAAAGACCTGAGAGAATATTTTAGTACACATTAAATAAATATTAGGGACATGAAGCAGATCTCTGTGTTGAAAGGTTCATCAAAGACTTCAGACAAAACTCAGAGAAATCAGTTTTAGGAAAAAAAATACCTGCAATTCTTGCAGTAACTTGGATGTACCAACCCTCCAGCACATTTCTTAAGGAATTTGAGAATTACCATATGTACCTTACAGAGGGCAAATACCTGATTTTCAAATCCAAATATTGCCTGGGTGTCACAACCTGGAAATCTGGCCACAACCAAACTGCATTTCTGCCTTGGTATTTATGTCACAAAGTCCAATTGGTTCATTTCTCAAATGGAAATTCACATAAATTATATTTAGACAGCAATAAAAAAGCCAACATTTACTTTTATGTATGTGGCTTTTGTGCATACACAGTGGTTACCTTTATATAAAAGATTATTTGCAATTAAAAACTGCCTGCTGCATCTGTCCATACAATTCCAGGCACATCTTTCCACGTAAATAGAAAAAAGGAGTAATTTCTTACAGGGAAATAAACTCAACAAATCCATCAGTGCACAGTCTATTTTTGTCCCTCTTCAGTACTCGCTGTACAATTCATCTCTGCTGAAAATCTGATATTTTAGTGGAACAAGACATGCAGAAAACATTGGCATGAGCAAGTTCACCTGAATTTACACAAAAAACCCCATAATCCTGCTCTACAAAATCACCATGAGGAGAATTTGATTCTCAAGAGAGAGAAATTTGCATGGCACCATTTCCTCATCAATCAGAGCAAGGAAAACTAATTACACTTAGAACGCCTGCTCTGTACATTTTTATTTTGATGACATTAAAAGCCTTGATTTATTAAGTGTTAAACACTCCAGAAATACCATCCCACTTCTTATTTTTGTCTCAAGAAATCCAGAGCTAATGGATTGTGACCAGAAGTCACTGAAATGAGAGAAAAGGACTTCATTTAGGCTGCTTTAAACTCTGTTTTCTGCCAGTTCTCATCACATGCCTGGCCTGGAATGATGGAATGGTTTGGACTGGGAAGGACCCATCTCATTCCATGGGCAGGGGCACCTTCCCCAAATGAAAAAATGCCTCTGGAAAAGCCACCCTGCCATTTCAGCAGGGAATGATGAAAGTTTAATTGAGAATTACAGAAACCAAAGCCACAATTTAAAAATCTTGTGAATTCTTTGCTGTCTACTGTAACAGGAGAGCAAACAGATGGGGCAAGGGAAGAGAATTCCAGATATCCCAGAACAGCCATTCCTTGCTAGTTATCAACAGGACTGACACACATTTAATCTGGCAATTAATCCAAAGATAAGTTAAAAATGGATGTCTGAGGTGTTAATTGCATTAAAAATTATTTATTACTAAAGTGTTACATGAAAGATGTTCCAGCCTTTTCATGAGAGGACTGGTGTACAAAGTATTTATTTTCTTAAGCATTAAATGACATTTTGTCTTATTAAAAACACATCCTGGTCAAATTACAATTTTTCCTCTTCCTAGAACCCGAGCTTTTGACTTAGAACAAGACCACAGCTACAAAATGAAAGAGGAAAGAACACAATTATTGCATAATTAATTGGCCCGACCCTCCCCCCCATTACTCATGCTCACAGATAAAAACCCACCCTGGTTTATATTTTTAGGTCCCAGCTCCAGGAAATAATCAGGATCAAATGCAAACGGAAGCAGGAAGACAAACCTGAGCTGGGAACTGAGAAAATAATGTGAGGTTCAGCATGAAAACTCCAACCAGAGCCAACTCCTCGACACAGTTCTGAGTCACCAGTTCTGCTGAAGAGCACCCACCATCCTGGCTTCCTCCACAGCAGCCAGGTCAAATTCCCAAAAAGGAACTTTTCCTTCCTATCCTCATTTTCTAGCTCACCCCTGACTCTGGATGAGGCTGAGACAAATGGGGGGGGAAAGGGAATTACCCCATTTTATAATGGGATGCTCACAGAGCAGAGTCCTTGTCCTCTATAGAGGCATGGCCTAAACCCTATCCTTAAGAGTCTGATTCTAAACTAAATCTTAAAAAATTAAGCTCTATTAGCACAGAGATATAACATACAAAGCTGCTTCTTCAGCCTTTGGTTGGGGCTTAACAAATTAAACATTTCTCTTTCAGGCTGCGCCCTCCCAATGAGTACAGACATGTAGAAAAGTTTTATAGGACCATAAGTGTCTATTTGTTCAAAAGATAATGATCATCTCATCAGTTTTCCCTGCTAATTAACCACACCCAACTTTCTCTGTCTCTGGAACTAAGCAACACTAGGTTTTAATAAATAAATATACTGAAATGGCCTGGGAAAGATGCTCATCTCCACTGATTTTGAAAACTTCTAAACCATATTGAAGAGAGTTTTTGTTTTTTTTTAATAGGTTAACTTGGTGATTAGGACATCCCCTAAAAGATTTCTAAAATTGCTGTGGCTGTGAGCAGATGTACACCAGAGCCTGGTGAAGGTGTCCCTGCTTAACTGGTGGTTGTCAAGAGTTTATTGGTAAAAAAAAGGAATTGTCCCACCCAGCAGAGCAGGGATGGGACATTTTGAGTGATCATGTGCACATCTGCCAGCTGGCCTGGCCCTAAATGCAGAACTACTGCAGATTAAAGAGCTTCCAAAATGTGAGCTGAAATAGGCAGTAAATCTTCTTTTCCCTGGTTTTGGCTGGAAAAAGTTGTGGTTTTAACAAAAACCTTTGCAATATCAGCAAAATTATCAGGAAGAGTGGTTTGCATCTCAGCTGTATTTCAAAGGCTGAACTCGCCACAGAGCTTGGAGAAATCCAGTTTTTTATGTAATAATTTCAGTGATGGGCAGCGATCTGTGTGTGCAAAGCTGAGCTTTTACAGAACTCAGGGGCCAAAAGGGAGTCAGCAGAGTGTGCACACAAACAACAAGCACAGCAATTATGGCTAATTAAACTTCATCAAGAAGTTAAGTAACAAGGATACAGCAGATCGAACAAGTCCTGAGGAGTTTGTTCACCAGACAAAGCATGAAACAAAATCAATGAGGGGTCGTTGAAAGGTGAAGGATACAGATTTATAGGCTGGCAGGTCCTGCCTTGATCATATAAAATGAATATTTTAAGTGCAGAGAGAGAGGGTGGTTCTATAGGAACGGGAAATGATGCACAGACAGCACCAGCCCCAGGCTGTGGTGCAAGTGTGGGGGGAAGAATTCTGTGCACAATTCTGTGCACAATTCAATTCTGTGCACAATTCTGTGCACAATTCAATTCTGTGCACAATTCTGTGCCTGATGGAGCTAAACTGCTCCACCTCAGCTCAGCTTGGTGCTCCTCGCCCAGGATTTTCCCAAATTCCCACAGAGCTGAGGAGAAGCCTCCTGAAACCAGGACCTCAAGGATGCCCCTCCTGCCTCTACATACATCACAAACCAAGGAAAACATTGGTTTCTTTTTCACTTAATTCAACAGCAAACTGCTAAGAACACGGTGTGATTAAACCTGGAGGTAGCACACTCTTTTAATTGCGAGGTAAACATCCCAACAAAGGGTGAAGAGTTAATCTCACAGCCCAGTTAATCTGATCAGCACCTCAGCTTTAGGTGTTTTAAGGCTGAGCTGGCACAGAGAACACGCAGGATTTAAAAGGTGCCTTCTTTCTAAACCAAGCCTGTTTGCTGATGTATCGTGCTTATGTATCTGGAGCCTGGCTGAGTTGTCAGTCACATGTGCAGGAAGCTGTAAGGACTGCAAAACCCACAGGGTTTTTTTTTTTTTTAACTTGGCAGAAGATCGCTGTTGTGTGGTAAAAATGCAGCTCTGAGCCAGTCCCTGTATGTCCTTTCACTTACCCTGTGGGGCTTTGACATCGAAATCAAAGCCAGGCTCTCCTCTGCTAATCAACCCCACCACTACAAGAAAGTTGTTCAAGGTCATGAATTCCTCCTGAAGCAATTGTTGGTGTAGAATAACAGCAAGTTGATTTTTTCCACGTGGTAAAACAAAGGCTTCCAGGGGAGAATTCCAGTTGGGAAAGCTCAATTTGCATTTCCATGGGGGTTTGTTCTGTACCATCAATAAACAACCTCGATGTTCCCCTGAGGACAATGAGCACAAGTTTCCTTGGCAATGAATTGTTATGATCCTACCAAAAATCAAGGATCACACAGGTTCCTTCCCTCTGACCAGGAGCTCTTGACTATTCCTTGTCTTTAGAGCCTGGAGTTTTTAAGAGACTTCTACAAATCAATACCTAAGTCAAATAAAAGACATTTAAGCCAAGCCCTGAGGTTTCTAATAGAAAAGTTACAAGGTTGTAACTCCATTTCTGAAGCACCTGGTGCCCATTACAACCCGCAGAGCCCTAAGAGACTTTTCCATCAGGAACACTGGAAGGTAGCAAGTGCCAAATCGGGGAATTGCAGCTGTTATTTCATTGCCAAAATCAAATGCACCTTTCTCTTCCTTCAGCTTGAGTATTAAGGACAAGAAAGAAGGGGTAGAAGAAAAAATAATGGAATTTAATATAAATGCAATACAAATCAAGAGCAGGAAAGAGCAAAGAGGCAAACAGTGAATTTGTAATCCTTTTTTTTTTTTCCAGAGGGAGGGTAATTCCTGTAGCACAGAGTGACAGAGCTGTGGAGGGTGATAACAGGCTGACACAAAGGTGTGACACACACAGCTCAGGCTCCCTGACCTCTGGTCCTTTATGAACTTTTAAACTCTCAGCCCCAGCAATTTCAAACTTATCAGTGCCTGCTTTGCCGTACTTTGAGGAAAAGTGAAATACAGAAGTGTCCAGGAAGTGAAAGGTTATTTCTTGTGCATCCTCGGTAAACACGAAACGCTGAGTGCACAAGAAAACATCACACAAAGTGACCTGCAACTGCCACCTTCCAGCTGCTTTGGATGCAAAACCTCAGCACTTAGGGTGAGGTTTGTTTCCTTTTTTTCCATGCAGAAGGCCACCAGCTTGAGAGAAGAGGTGAGAGTTTGATATCCTGGAGACAAGAAAAACAACCCATGCAAAATAGATTTAAATACAAAAGACCGAGCCTTTTGCAGCACTTTAATACTTTTCTTTTCCCTGAAAAATCGGATGTTCTACAACTAATTTATCTTCCTGAAAAGAAAAAAGAAATCAAACAGAACAACCCACATAAATAAAAAAACCTGCTTTGCGTTTGTTATACTTCAGTAAAATCCAGAGGAGGGCAGAGCCAGGTATTTAAGGATGGCAAGCACCAGGAAATCATTTAGACTGTCCAAGTGCCAAGGTTTTTAAGACTTGTTTTGTTTAATGCATCTCTCCGTGCTGCTGGTGGCTCAAAATGAACATAAAAGTCACCTCTGCCAAATTCATTTCCTGAAAATCTGAGTCCATACACAAACAAATTGTGCTCCCTCTCCTCCCTCCTGTCCCAGTCATGGATTGAGCACTGTCTGCTCCATTTTCTTTATCTAAAAAAAAGCGGAAGGTTTAGATCTGTCCTTTTCCTGACAAACAAGGTGTTAAGGGTTCTTCCCAGATTTCCTAAGCTGAACAACAATTTTTTCCTGTTCCAAATGACATTAGTCAATATTAGCTCAGTGCCAGCTTCCAGCCAGGAAAATGAAGTGCTTTCAAAGATCTGAAGTGAAAAGACCAATAAACTCATTTTGAGAGACTGTGCACCACATTGAAGGGTTATTATTAAAGTATCACTAATACAATTTAATATTTCAATATCCTGCTAAACTCCAGCTGGGCCCCCCTGATGAGCAAGACAAATTCCACTCAGTCTTGGAATAGCTGGAAGAGACAGGAAACACTCAAGGAAGTCTAAACAGCACTTGAAGTCCAAAACTGCTAAAAATTTGAACTATATTCATATTCTGGAGCCTTAACAAGCCAAAGCCCCTCTCAGATCCATTCTATAAACAAGGGAGGAATGTGCAAATTCCCTTTAGGAGTTTTCTCCTGGAAGGAGGAAGAGCAGTTGTCAGATTTTGTGTTCAAAGGGAATTATGCCTTTGGGAACTAGGGCCAAACTCTTGACTCTCAGTAAATCCCACATGCTTCAAAATTCAGAGAATACTGCATTAAACACTGGATTAACTCCCTTTATTAGCAGAGCCTCCCTTATGCAGCAGACCTGCTTCAGAAGAGTAGCAGGAAAATCTATCATAAAGCAAAGCTACCAGATAAATGGGTTTATGACAGCTGAGTTTCCCAAAGCCAATCCCCTTGTAAAGGCTCCTTCTTGCTATTTGCAGAAAGCTGTTTGCAACCAGATCCAAGCAGGACCAACAACACCACCAAATCAATTTAATCTGACAATTTTCCCACTCTCTGCTTATTTCCACCTTACTCTGCAGGTTGGTTCCTCCTCAGACAAAAACTCCTTTTTTCCCCCCAGGTTTTCAGCACTACCTTTCTCCACAGTTCAGGAAAATGCATAAATCCTCTGCTTTTCCCTCAACTTCCAGTTCTTTTCCTTTATTTCCCAGATTACTTTTTACATCCCATAGGGGGAAGAAGGAATAAGTTAAACAGAATAATTTTATGTGCCAGCAGTATCATAGACATAATCATAATCACACCACATGCAGAGGATCATATTAATATCACTGTTATCAAACCTGTCACACTGTGTAAAAGGCATTACTGATATGCAGAGTAACTGCTCCAGACTTTACTTTTCCATGTCGAGACTGCTCTCCCAGTTTCCTGTAGCTCAATTTTTCTGTCAGTTATGCAACTTATGTTACATTTATATAACCAGTTCAAGGAAAAAAAACAAAACCAAGAATGACTCCAGCTAGCAAAACTGTTTGCAGTTTTAGAAAGCCTTTCATGATGAAGAAAATGGTCAGGGCATGTTCCTTAAAAACCCACCTGTCTGCAGCAGGCCAGGACATTAAAACCACTAAATTGTAGTTCCTCCTCTCCCTTGACTTTCAGTCAAGAGAAACTGCAGCCATTTTGCCCAAGAAAACCATCAGCAACTTCTTCTTCCAGTAGTTTTCAGCACCGTTTCAGGTTTTTGGAAGGATCTATGTAAAACAAAACCTGGATGGGAGCCCCAAAGTGCTGCTAAAGAAATCAAGTGAGAGAACAACCCCCCTTCATCTGTCACTTCATGTCCTGCATAGAAACTACAGCAAGAGATGGAAGTGGCAACTTAGCTGCCAAAAACCCAAAATGCTGATTTTTTTAAGGCTCCATTTTCCTTCTTGATGAGGTTCAAGCTTTTCTGTTTCACCCTGCCAGCAAAACTGAGCAGTATCAGGCCATGAAAAGCTTTATTGCAGGCAGGCTTTCAGCATTAACTGCCTGAATTATGTGCTTGAACTGAAAAAGCCATTTTCTATCAATTTAGCAAGTGTTTGCCATCACCAATACCTGAAACCTAATTGCATTTTAAGTGCTTCAAAGATCTGGAGCAAGTCTGAGTGTGTTTACAGGAATAATGCCTGAATTGCAAACTGCTAGCCAGGCTAGCAAAAGAACAACGTGAATATTGCCTGTTTTTGACCCAGAAGAAAACATTTATCATTTTTAATTGCTGTTGGACACGAGACAAATCAGGAACCGAGCCCCAGCTCGGTGTTACCTCCACAGTCTGGCTTCTCAAGCTCCTTTCTGGGTCAGAAATTCTCACAACAACCCTTTTCACACCTCGATAAAACCAGTCCTAAGGGTTTGCTTTTATGTGTGAAAGCCTTGGCCTCCAAACAATGCAAACACCTTCCTCTTTATGGAATCAGAGCAGCTCTTTCTGCTGCAATTCACACCCAACACAAGGATTATCTGTCTGGGTGCTGGATTTTGAAGCTCCCTTCCTCATTTTGAGCCTCTTCCCTTTTCCCATTTTCTTTATCTCAAGGCACCTGAGGCCAGTTCTGTAGAAGAAAAAGGTGTTTCACCTCCAGATCCAGGGAGCAGGGGGAGGTACGTGGTGGGAGAGAGGTGAAGCTGTCAGGATGCTACCTGTGAAAACAGATTTTTTTCCCCTCCACACAAAAAAAAGGGAAGCTGATTTCTCTGAATTCTGTCTTTATTTGCAAGACTAAACCACTACAGAAATGTCTGTCTAAACTTCCTGAATTTATACCACTTGTAAGAACCCTGCCTTACTTCCAGCCCCGAAGAGGTAAGGCAAAAGAATTAAACTGACTTGAAACTGCAGACTCTGTTTGACCAAAGGAAAAATGAGTGTAAAATGAATATTGATTTTACTCCCTGAGTGACCAGGTGCACTTCACCTTTTTGCTTCGCAACTGATACAGGGTTGCTTTTCAAAGCTTCTGCATTGAATATTCCTGATTGCTTTTTAACTAAAATCACTGAACAGACAGTTTGAACATACAGAAACAGTTCAACATTTACAGAAGCTACCTCTCAAAAAAGGAACACTTTGCAATTAATTCTGAACTCAGTGTGCAGTGCACAACCTTCTAGGAGTTCAGAAACTTAAAAATTGTCTCCATTTTGTGTTTATAATCTTGTTCAAGTTGAAACCCACACACTCTGGCTTTTTACAAGCTTTTCACATCACCTTTCCCAAAGGCCAAAAAGACACACTGTGCCACCGAGTTTGGGGCAGCTTGCAGATACTGTGATACTTAGTTTTGTCAGTATATTTATAATGATTCAGTTGTTAAATATGTTATTAATCTATTTGTAGCATCTGCCTACCATGACAAACTTTGAACATCTCAAGCCTGACGGGTTTGTTGGCTCAGCCAGAGCAGCACGTCCTGAGCTGGCCCCGCATTTCAAAGCACCTGTCTTGGTATCACCTAACACAGACCCAGATCAAGGTGCAACTTCCTGTGTGTTTTAAAAACAAGTGCCAGGAGGAAATGCCTCCCAGTCCCCTTATAAGGGCAAAACTGAACTTAATACAGAGCTCCAGGAGCTGAATAAAGCAGAACCAAAGTACATCCACTCCACTCGGACATAAAACTCCAGGGAATCTTCCCCAAGCAAAGCTGGGTTCATTGGAGTTTGGTTTAAACACTGACATGGCTTTGAATTATTTCCATCTACCTCCCCCAATAAAAGAATCACAAATAAAAATCCCCAAGTTTTCTTGCACTGTGCATTCTAGACATGCCTCAAAATATGACTTCCCATTACTAATCCCTTGGACAGACACTGCATCCTCCTAAGCACAGGGTCAGTGTGTGTTTGAACAGAGCTGGATCCATCCTCTCCTGCCACACTGCACCACTGCTGAGTTGTCTCTCTACTCTCAATTTACATTATTAGCAGCAAGCTTGATGTGCTTCAGACTTGTCCTGGCTCTCCTCATACATAGATTTTTAAAATCCCAATTCAACACGACTATACAATCATAGATTGGTTTGGAAGATCGGTTTACTTCCGACTCTCTGCCATTACCCAACACAGAGCACAATTATGTTTTAGGCATCTGGAGATGGTGTACAGCCGGCACACCTTGCCCGCTGCCAGGTTCCCTGCTCTGCATCCCTGCGTGTCCTTTGGGGTGATGGATAGCCAGGCACAGGTGAGCCACGGCTGTCACCTGCCTCCCTTGGGGTAAAGGGGGTGAAAAATGTCCCAAAATGTCCCTATGCCGTACAGAGAACAGCTGCCAGACCGACAGCTGGACACCATCAACACACCCAGGCCTGTCGCTTTGTCCAGGAGCGGAAAGCAGCGGGATCTCCCCGGCATAAAGAGCTCACCCACGGGCTCCGGGGGATTTCTAACTCCCCCAAACCCACCGGCGGCCAGAACCGGAGCGGTTTCATTGCCGTTCCTCCTGCCGAAACCCGGGGCCGAAACGTGGCTCTGACAGCCCTGCCCACACCCCTGGCTTAGGGGCACCAAGGGCACCTCTACCCGCACCCTCTCGGACAGAGGGGACCCAGCGGCTCCTCTCGGATCAGGACGATCCGCACCGGGGCACCGGCCCCTCTCGGCTCAGGGCACCCGGGCGCGGCCGCCAGGAGAAGCCGCACGCCGCCCCCGCGGAGCCTCCCCGGGAGAGGAGCCCTCAGAGCCCTCACGGTCCTCCACCGCCCTCACGGCCCTTCACCGCCCGCACAGCCCTCACGGCCCTTCACCGCCCTCACCGCCCGCACAGCCCTCACCGCCCTTCACCGCTTGCACAGCCCTCACTGCCCTCACGGCCCTTCACCGCTCGCACAGCCCGCAGCGCCCTCAAAGCCCGCAGCGCCCTTCACCGCCCGCACAGCCCTCACGGCCCTTCACCGCCCTCACCGCCCGCACAGCCCTCACCGCCCTTCACCGCTTGCACAGCCCTCACTGCCCTCACGGCCCTTCACCGCTCGCACAGCCCGCAGCGCCCTCAAAGCCCGCAGCGCCCTTCACCGCCCGCACAGCCCTCACGGCTCCCCCCGGCCGGCCTCACTCACCGCTGCCGTGGTGCCCGGCGGGGCGGCGCGGCCCCGCGGGGCGGCCCGGGGTGCTCGG
>VZTT01018515.1:0-23256 GCA_013400855.1 Buphagus erythrorhynchus | reverse complement strand
TCCCTGTAACAGAGCTCCACAGAGTGAGCTCCAGGAGCATGGCAGGCAGGGATGGGATCTGGGTTAATGCTATTAGGATGGATGGCCTAATACATGTGAGCAGCAGGAGGGCGAGGCAAATTAGCTCTGCCTGCCCGACCAGGATTTCGGGTGTTGGGCATGATCAATTGCCATCAGCTCTGATTATTTCCACGGGGATGCCTGGAGATGGATCAATTCCATCAATGGGTGGGCATTTCCACGAGGTGATGGATACACTGCCTGCATGTCCAGCCCGAGGGCTCCCAGGCACTGTGGGGGATGTAACTCCCTTCCTCCTGTCCCTTTCTCCTGCCCTGCCTTGCCCAGTAGTCATGGGGCTGAGGTCACTCTTTGACCCTCCAGGCTCCCTTTCAATCTCTACTCAATTTGGAGAGGCCAGGCAGGAAATTTGGGAAGAAGTAGGGAAAGATGCAGCAGAGAATGCTCACAAGTAAGAAATGCCTCTGCTATTCTTCCTTTTGCGGCAGCTGCCCAGAGTCACATGTCACCCTGCACCAAGGCCAGCACTGTCTTGATTCTCTTGTAAAAGGTAGTAAGGGAAGAACCCAGCTGCTGTTTAGAGCTGGCACCAGCTCATTTGGCTCACACAGACTAATTGCCTTACAGACGAGAATAAGAAACTCAGTGGTGTTTCTGTAGCAAGAGATGAAGGTGGGGAGAGCTCTTGGGTGGCCACTGAGACAGGGAAGGACCCCAGTCCCACCAGAACTGAGCCCCAACAGTGAGATGGCTGAAGCTCTACAGAAGTTCCCAGTTCCCTGTCACATTGGTGCTGGCACAGTGCTGACGTTCCTCTGTACTGCTTGCAGGTGAAGCCATTCACCTGGCTCGGGATTTCGGGTATGTCTGTGAGACGGAGTTCCCAGCCAAGGCAGCAGCAGAGTACCTGTGCCGGCAGCACTCCGACCCCACGGAGCTCCACACCAGGAAAAACATGCTGCTGGCTACCAAGTGAGTACAGAGGGCAAGGAGCCATGGCTGCATTCGGTATCTGCAGCCGAGGAGGGCAGCATTAGCCCCCCAAACTTTGCTCTTCTGTGGGGAAGAGATGGACTCACACTGCAGGGAGGTGTCCAGCAGGGGGAATGGCCTGCACGGATTCAAGGGTTTGCTCCTGCATGGGAAGGGGTAACCCAGCCCTGGGGAGCATTTTGGTACAGCCTCATGTGTTCTTTCAAAGCTGGAACAGCAGCAGTGGCTCCAATTCTGTACTCCAAGCTGGAGCCAAAAACTCCCAGTGGGGAGTGGCTGTTCAGGCAGGGAGCAGGAAAAGAACCCAAAAATACACCCAGAGAAGTTATGGATGCCCCCACAACAGCCTGAAAGCGTTTAATGCTAGGCTGGATGAAGTTCTGAGCAACCTGGTGTCCATGCCAGAGAGGTTGGAACTGGATGATCCCTTCCAACACAACCTGCTCTATGATTCTGTGACTGTGTCCTGCAGTTCTCCATGCACATTTTAGTGACCAGACCTCTCTCTTTCAGGCAAATTTGCAAGGAGTTTGCAGACCTGATAGCCCAGGACCGCTCTCCGCTGGGGAACAGCCGCCCCTCGCTCATCCTGGAGCCCGGAGTCCAGAGCTGTTTGACTCATTTCAGCCTGATAACCCACGGCTTCGGGGGCCCGGCCATCTGCGCCGCCCTCACCGCCTTCCAGAACTACCTGGTGGAGTCCCTCAAGGGGCTGGATAAAATATTCATGAACAGCACAGGGAACGGCCACACGACCGGGGACACCAAAGCGTCCGACAAAGAGGTGAAGCATCGGAAATAACAGCGCTGCTTCCCCCGGTGGGAGCTTCCCCCAGGCACCAGCGATGGCTCCGGGGGGAAGGATGACCCAGTGCACTGTTTTCTGAACTGCTGAGTTTGAACATGTGAGGAAACTCGTAAAGCAAGCAAAGAAAACACAGGAAAAAAAGAAGACTTAAAGAATTTAAGAAGCAAACAGAGCTAATGAACGTAGTGAGATTGAGAAGAGCCAGGCTGATGGCTTTGGGGTTTTGCCTTTTTCCTTTTTTTTTTTTTTTTTTGTAACGTGGATGCAGGAAGCCAAGTCATGTGCAATTTGATTTTATTCTGCTTTTTAAAAAACCCATAGTGAAATCCTGGCACACTCTAGGAATTTGTTCCAACTGAAAAACTGAGAGGAAAGAGCAAAAGCCTCATCAGTGCAAGACCCAGAGCAGGAGCAGCTGAGGCAGGGGGACAGAGCCCTGGCTCTACCTGGATTTATCCGCTGGTGTTGAGGCAAACACACAGAAAACCTTCCCATTCCCCCACTTCCCATTCCCACACCCAGCCCTGATGCCAGGACAAGGAAAATTGCTGGCAGAACTGCTGTGGATTTAAAGCAGGTCCAGGCCTTGTTTACAGCTTCAAACTGAGACTCACTGTGGATTTTCCTGTGGGCTGAGGAGCCCCAAGACACGGCACGAGGGAGGAACAACCACAGAGCCAACAGGTCCCAGGGCAGGATTGAGGGGAGCCCCCCTGACTGCTGCCCTCCCAGCTGGGGATAAGGCAGGTGAAGTTAAACCCAGGACTGAATAAAACTCCACAACCTACAGATAACAGCACACAAGTTTCTAAAATTAGTAATAATAATAAATAAAGCACAAGGAGCAGAACTTGAACCAGGCCAAACTGAACTGTTCTAAATCTGTATATATTTATTTATGTGTAATTAAAATCTGAAAGTTTTAAAATGTCCAGTGCAAGTTATTTATATCAAATTGAGTTGGATTTTTTGTTTTGCCTTTTTTTTTTGTTTGTTTGTTTTGGGTTGGGTTTTTTTCTTTTGAAAGACGAAAATCTTTGGATTTTCTGCCACTAGAAATGGGAATGAAGTTTTGGATCCACCAAACTGTAGCATGGACAAGTTAGGCTGTGATGATGATGACTCTAGAAGTTCTGCAGGATTTTGTACTTGCTGTTGTTTCTCTTAATGCTGCAATAGATGTACAACAACCACACTACAATGTCATTCTCATTCTCTTAATAAACCTCTTTTTATTTGAAGAAAGCACCTCCAACGTCTTTGTGAGATGGATCCTTTGCCTCTGTGGTTGTATCTTAAAAGGGATTATATAGTTTATTATATGGAAATTATATAAAATTGCATAGATTTAAGAAAGAATTCTCCAGTTTCATGGCTGGGGGATGAGTGCTACCACAAACAGAGCTCAGGGGGTGACAGGAGCTGGTGTTCCTGCCCTGTGTCCCCAGCCCTTGTGCTGAGCCAGCTGGCGCCAGTGGAGATGAATGAGTTTGCTGATGCTTCAGAACTACTCAGGGTAGTCAAATCTAAACCTGTCTGTGAGGAGCTGCAGAAGGACCTCATGTATCAGTGATAAAACAGAAGATAAAACAGCCCCACTGATCTCCAGGCAATGAAGCTCCAAATGAGTTGTGTTCATGGTGTCACCATGAGCAGGACTCTGCACCAGCACCTCGTAATCCCAGAGCTTAGAAATAAACACGATGGGAATGGTCAGAAAAAGGACTAACAAAGCAAAAACCAGATTATGTTGCATAATATCTGTGTGCTTGCCCTGTATTGCTCTGTCCTGAGTGGCACTTACAGATCTGGTAAAATCCAGCTGGTAAATCCATGGGGAACTCAGGTGGGAGCAACTCCCACACGAGGCAGGATGGAGGGCTGGCACTGCAGGAGGAAGCACGTGAGCAGGATGTGACAGAGGTGTGGAAAACTATGGGATAAAAGAACACAAATAGGGAAAGATGACACCAAAGCAAGAGACAAGGCACCCATGAAATGGTCAGGAAGCAGGTTTAAGTCTTACCTGCCTCGGGTAAGAAGCTGTGATTTTTCATGGGAAGAGATGTAAAAATGGCTTTTGACACAATGTAAGAGGGTGATTTTGGGGAGCCTCCTTGCTATCTTCCCTACACATCATTGCTCCTCACAGAGGAGCAGCAGGGGGGACTGAGCTATGGCAGCACTCCCTGCATTGGACCCTTCTCAGAGTTGCACCTCACAGGTTTCTCTGGAGGTGCAGAACAAGTAATAGAGGGAAAACCCCAAACAGGCCCAAAAGAGACCACAGGAGGTTTGGAACACAAACCTCAGTTTCAGGAAAGTGTGAAAGGAAACATTTAATGTCCTAATATAATCAGTGAGGATGGCTCAGCATCAGAAACTTGCATCTAAATATTCCCTTCAAAGCTCAGGGAGGCATTTAAATTGGGAATCCAATTGGAAACATCCCTTGGTATGAGGTTTGTGAAAGCAAAGACCTAAATGACGGGCTCTGCAGGTCTGGTTTTGCTCTGGACCTTCCCAAAGGAAGAGCCAAGAAACAAGGAGGAGTCAGGGAGCAGAATGGAAATACTACAGACACATCAGAGGCTTGTTTACACTTCAAAGCCAGTTTGGATAATGTAGGGTGTGAGCCAAAAGCATAAAAACTATTCCTATTTAAAATTATTCCAAAGTAGGAGCGCCCTGTTCTGCATCAGCATAATCCACATTTAAATGGATTATGATAAAGGAGAGTAAGGTGCTTTTGTGCTACAATACAGGTTTCCCTACATGGGGTTATTTAGGATAACTATCCTGAAATAATTCCATTTGCAGACATCCTCTGGTGCATGGTATCAGAGCAGAGCAAGTGACGCTCCAACACAGGATGAAAGTGTGTGTGTGTGTGTGTACACTGTAATATCCAGGCATGAAATATCATTTCCTAATTTAATCACATTATGCAAACCTGGCTTGGCTGGGGCATTTTGAATATCAAGGAATTCTTAGACACAGCACGGATGAGCAACGCAGACAGAGAATCAGGATCTGCTTCCAGTAATTACATACCACATCCATGGGGTGGAAAATACATCCCTCCTCATTTTCCCTTTTGGGTACCTGCAAGTCTTTGGAATGTTTTATGAGGAACAGTCTGGTGCCTGAAAGGCCAGGACACCTCCAATGACCTGTGAGTGGGAGGAAGTTGCATGATTTGGATTCACTTGTTGATTCCACCACAGATGCTCAAGATGAGTAATAGACACGTCACATAGGAGCAACTTTCTAAAACCATCAAGACTTCCCAAAATTTTGGACACTCTCATTCCTGCAGGCCCACAGAGTCACTTCAGAAGAGTCAGGGGTTGTGCAAGGCCAATTCTTGTCTGTATTGGAGTCCCCTCCCATCTCACTGTCAAACAAGACCATCCCCTGACATGTCCTCTCCCTTTCCATCCTAAAAGAAAAAAAAACATTTTACACAATTCCAGGCTCAACCCTGGTATAAATTCCCACACTGATTACAAATCTCATCGTGGGAAAATACATAAGATTGTGTCAAATAGTAAAAATAGATCCAGGCTCAGCGTTTCTACGCTTGTTACAGAACACGCTGGAATTTCAATTCTAAAGGGAAATGAAAAAAAAAAAATCTTTTTTGAATTAATTTTGAACCAATGACAGATCCAGGGAAACCACATACCAATCCTTGACAAGTGAAAAAGAAAAAGAAACTCTTCAATCCCTAAGAGTCAGCTGTCCCAAGGGCAAACCAAGGGGAACATGGAGCTGTGACTGTGCTGCATCATTAACGCCAGGGAGCAGAGGCTGTGCTGGAATTCCACACAGCTTTGGACAGACTAAATAATTACCTTTAAACAGGCACCTTAAAAGCAACAGGGTAATAACAGCTCTCGGTGTGAAACAACCCAATAACCAGAGTTTGCTGACCTGTAGTTAATGCATTCCTTCCTATAGGAGAGTCCATTAAATTCCCAACTTTACATGTGGAATGCAAGGAGCCTGTGAGCAAGGGAAGCTTTTCCTAGTGGTGCAACTGAATCAAAACACCAACACTGGAAACATTTTCAAGTCAGGCAGTAAAATAAATGTTATTTGTGAGGGTGACATGATGCTCCTGAGATTATTGGTGTAGACTCTGCTCTCCCTGTCCAGGTGCAGGATGTGGAGCCTTCATTATCCAAACAGAGCTGGCAGAGAGAGTCTGACCCAGCCCTCACCCAGAATGTGGCCATGCTGAGCCACAAGTTATCACTTTGGTCTTCCCACCTCGGCTTCTTTACATGGAAAAGAGTTCCCACTGTGGCCACCTGAGCATTTCCAATAGGATACCATAAATAGCAATAATAATTCCAGACACTGAAATTTCACTCAAGCATTGTCCCCATGATTGTGGTGCTGAAGCATCCTAGAACTTTTCCAAGGCAGGAAAAATTCTGTCAGTGAAGTTCTGGATGGTTCCTTTGTATGTTTTTATCCTGACATCTTCAGATGCTTCTAATTTGATTAATTTCAGCAGAGAAGAGACTAAAATCCCTAAGATCCAGAAGGATTTCTCATCACTATAGCTTTATGTAGCAAAGGTTACAGCCAAAGAAGAAGTTAAATGGAGACAACTCAGCTTTTTTTGGGGTCTGAAATGAGTTCAGAGAAATATCAATATATTGCTCCAAACCAAGAAGTTCTGCAGCACCTCAAGATGTGTCTGGATGCTGCAGTTCTTACCTGACAATGGCTCTGCTGTGCAGAAGTGTCTTAAATTCTTCTTGAGTTTTTCCACTGTTTAGAGCCTTAAATTCACTAAAAAATCCCCAAGAGGCAGCATTTTCTTGGTGTAACTGAACAACTTGCACCCAACAATAAACAACTGGTCCATCATCTGCCTCTGGCCCAAAATTCCACGTGTTCTTTGTGATTCTATTTATTATTATTATTTCTTATTTATTAGAACAGAGAAGTTTCAGCTAATTCTGCAATGGCATCTTGGATTTCTTTATCCTTAAACACACACTATAAGTAAATCACATTCTCCCCACTCAAGATCTTCCAGTCAAACTTTTCCTCTGTCACAGACCTGATCAAAGTGGATCCATGGATTCTTTTACTGGATGAGATTCAGAACATCAGTGGCTGAAATTCTGAGTGCCTTTATTCAGGAGTTATTCATGAGAGTTTCACCATGTATTGAAGACCACATTGGCAGCTACATGGAATTCTGATCAGATTCCTGTGCAAATTGGATCTTCTAGGGATGTTGTTTTTCCAGAGATATTTTTTTCCTCAGCATGCAGCAAATACTTTAAAAAAAAAGGAGCGTTTCATAAGAAAACATTTTATTCAATCCAAATATCTGTTTCTGTTTTAGGAGGGTTACATTTATGTTCCCATAGTACCTTGCTGTGCCATCAAACATCAAATCCTCATTGTATTAGATCCTGTGCTGAAACATCTTACCTGCAAATTTCTATTTCAGCTGACAAGTTTACAAAGAAAGAATTACCTGCACCTCACTGAAAATAGATGTGACATAAAGAGCTGAAGGAACGTGGGGAGTTTAGGAAACAATTGGGATTCAAACACAGATAAATCAATTCGAGCACCATAATTACAAAAAACACCCAAAATTAATTTCAACAGTCTGTTTCAAAGGTATAATTTGTATGTTTATAATTTTATTTCCAATGATTAAAAACCCTCTCCTTTAAGAATCTCTGTTCTACTTCACTACCTGCAAAAGCATTCCAGCAGGGGGGCAGGACACATAGGATGCAGGCACTGCTGAGGAGGAGGCTGGTGGAAAGGCCAGTTTGCTCAGTTTGGACCATGAAAACAACCTTTCTTACACCCTCTTGGTAATGTGCTGCTGTTTTGCCTCTTAAATGGACCCTGGCACCACAGGGAATTGTTTCAGCCAGGGCCTCCCACTCCTGACCCATTTCCATTTCATTTCCTCTCCCAGCCCTGTCATATGGCAGCAGCACATTATATATTATATATTACAGATTATGGCTTTTGGAGTTTCCTGCTAATTTGGTCATCACAGGGATCCTCCAGGAGCACACAGTAATCACCATGAGAGGTGAGACCAGTCCTGTAGCACAGCCAGCCCTGACTTGGCACTGTTTAGATTCTCTTTGTGAGGAAGATGGGGTTTGGCACAAAACTTCTCCAAAAAAACTTCTCCAAAGTTGTCCAGAGCCAAAACAGGCACAGGGCAGCCACAGCCCATCCCTGTCTTGTCAGAGTACTGGGCAAAGGGGAAGGTTTCAGACAAACTGAAGCATTCAGCTCTCCTCAGGAAAGTGAGGGAGGCCCAAGAGAGGGGAAAACCCTATGGATCATCTTTCAGAACATTTGGTATATGGACCATTTAGAGAACCCAAAGGTCTTACCTGGTAAAGCAGAAAACTTAGATGAAATGCTAAAAAAATTAAGGAATATTCTTGTTTTAAAGTATTCCTAAAAAGTGTTGTCAGTGCCTTTGAACCTGCTGAGCCAAGGAGTATTTCAGCAAATCCTGTGAGGAAAAATAGCTCCGTTCAGCTCAGCTTGGGACAAAAATGTTTTCTATTAATTCCATGTGTTAATAAGCTTTTTCACAGCTTTTGAACATAAAGAATCTTTTGCTTTAGTACCCTGTAAATTTTGGAGTCAACATGGAAACCAAAACCAAGACTGTAACTGTGTGGCTTCACAGCTCCTAAACATATCAGGAGGGGTCAACCTCAAATCCTTTCCTGGCTTCTGTGAACATGGGACATGGAGCTCACACAAAAAGTCTTCCCCTGGTTCATCACAGCACAGGCAAAAACCAACACAAAAACCTTGGAAAATCAGATGTGCCCAAGCAAAGTCCCCAGTGTGATGCTCTGGGCAGGTTTCTCATGTGTGTTGAGTGAATGCTGTAAGACAAATTAAATTAAAATTCTGCTTTAATTCTTTTCTTCTTGAAGGTGCTCACTAAGAATGATGTGAGCTTAAGGATGATTTTAAAAAAAAGAGAAACAGTATGGTTTTAAATCAGAGAAAATAAGGAATAAGTAAATTCTGGAATTCCTTTCCCAGCCTTGCCCAGTAACAAAAGTTTCAAGGATACAAGAAACTGCTGTCCAAAAAAAGGAAAACCACCAAATGAGCTGACAGCTTTGGAAATGTTTTCCTAATTCCCATGTCAGAGTCTGGCTATGTACTTGAAAGTTTCTGATTCCCATATAATCCAACTGGGGACATTTTAATTACACAGACAAGTGCATTTTCTGCTCCAGCCAGGCCCATAATGCCACCCTTGAGCCACAGCCTCGGCACACTGCAGGCTTGTTGGGAGGGAGCAAATGAATGGGTTGTGATATCCCACATTCCAAACCAGCTATTGCAGACTTTTCCCAATTTTTTTCTTCAGCAAATTTTGCTGTGGGATCACAGAAAGTCCTTTGAAAGCAGTACCATGTGGTGCAGGAGCTTTTCCTCCCTGGCACAGCTGCTGATATAATCCTCTGAGCATCCTCATTGTGAGCACACAGCAGTGAATAACCAGAGCTGCTCTGCAAGGGAGAACTGTAATATCCTAAAAAAACTGAAGATTTATCTTAACTACACATCCCTGCTTGTCAGTGCTTGGATGAACTAGGACAGTTCAGGATGGGCTTCAGCTGCTCTTTATTGGTTTTTGCAAGTCACTGGCTATCTTCCCTTGTGAAAATGTGGATAATTACCTGTTTAATGGCACAACTGCCCAACATTTGTGAAATATAAAGTGTCTAAGGGAAGAAACAACCCTGTACATCCCACCTGCCACTGCTGGACAAGGCTCTGGTCCTCTTTCCATGAGTTCTGTGACCATCAGCTGATCTGCAAGGCAGGAAGAGGACAAACCAGTTTGGGAGAAGGCAGCAGCGTGCGAGATCACTGCCCTCTGCTGAATCCAGAGCTGGGGAGACACACAGGTGTTCCCTACAAACCAAAAACTCTGGGAGCAGGGAATGGCATCAGCCACATTCCCAGTGCAACATTTGGCAAGAAGAGATCAAGCACCACTGAGGCCCATGGGTGTTTTGGTGGTACAGTAGCAGGATACTGTCAATAATCCCCAAAATATTGACACAAAAAATGACGGAGTTTCCTTTGTCAGCTGTAAATTAACTCGAGGAGATCCACAATTTTCATGTTTGTGCATAAACACGAGAAATATTTAACAACATCAAGGGAACCTCTACTAAGCAAAAGGCAATTTAACCAAATCAAAACACACCCAACCAAGAAATCACTTTGGAGGATTCAGTGATTAGGTTGGCTCCACCTTGTAGGGTTGTCTTAGAGTTGATTTCTAGACCAAAAATTATTCCACACTTGCTGGCATTCAGATAGACCCATATTTTGATTTTCTCTCTATAGATCTGATCCACAGAATTCAGAATTCTTGCTAACTTTACTCTATTACACAGGGAAAAATACCATCCTGGCAGCTCTGAAACAGATCCTTTTAGACACCCTCTTCCCCCATGCCCCAACAGGGAAGGGTTTTCTCTGCCTTCCACAGCTGTCTCGAGTTAAACTACATGAATCAGCTTATTGGATAACGACCTAATTGCACATTAGCACAGAAACAAAACACTTATAACTGTCACTTTACATTTTCAAGACAACTAACTTATTTTTTAACATAGTCCTCAGCCAGGCAGAGATCTAAACCAACACAGTCAAGGGCATGGAAAATAGACAAGTTGTATATTTTAATTCCACCATCTACATTTTGTTGGGTTCCTTTTAATCTGTTAAAACAACTGATGTCTGTTTAGCTTGATCAGTGAAAATTTCCTGCACTAAATTACTGTTGATGGCTGATAACAACACATGGAAACTCTATGTAAGGTTAAACCCTGAAAGAATTAAAAATGGCTTGAAGGATAAACTTTTTACAAGTAGAATAAATTAATTTTTCCTTAAATATATCCAGTGCTTCACAGGTAGCAAACATAAGATTTTGCTTCCTTAAATTCCAAGTTATTTAATACAAAAGAAATATTCTGTCCCTGCTTCACATGGGAAAATGGACTCAACCAAATCCTATGAGCATAATCCCTAATGTCAGCTCTGGCATGGGCTAATGCCTCTTGGAGGAGCCTACTGTCAAAACCAGAGACAAGAGCAAAGGAAAACACATCCTTGGGAGAGCTCAGCCTGATCTCTCCCCTCTGCTCCCACATCTTGACTCTGGGAAGTGACAGCTCCATTTGGTGACAAAGTTTCTGCCAGTGACTGATTACCATGAACAGAAGTCGGACTCAGGGACTACAGAGAATATGCTGTAGGATTGATCACACACAGTTTCTATTTTCGTTGTTGTTGTTGTTATTATTATTACTGGGCAGTCTCACTAGTTTCTGCTGGGGACACTCAGGTTTGCACTGAAACCCAGCCCCTGCTTGAGGCCATCCACCTGCCCTAGGCTGGAGCATATCTTGGTTTACACAGAACAGGGCCACAGACTTCTTGAAGAAATCCTGGGGAAGGGAAAGTGAATCAGGGCTCCCTTTCACCAGCAGCTCCCCGTAAAAGTGAATACAGCAGAATGGGAGACAGTTTCACCTTCCAGTTTTTGATTGATGTCCCTGCTTGTCTGTCACTTCACTCAAGAAGACTTTTGAGTCATGGAGTCACTTTTAGGCAGCAGAACTGTCCTGGCACCATTACAAATTTGTGAGACCAATTCCACAAGGCAGCTGAGCTCTGACAGCTCCTCTGAGCCAATGCATCTGGTCACAGGGAGGTCTATCCCAAAACACAGATTTTCTTCCATGGAAAGGTGTAATTAACACCAAGAAAAAGCCCTGTGAGCGCTGCACCTATGCTTACATTCCTTTTCCAGCAAAGCACTCCCAACCCAATGTGGCCTAAGGCACAGAGAATCTGTAAACTGATCTTGAAGCTAACTCCAAGCTCTGGAGAGATGAGCTGGTGATGATCTGCTCCCCAAGGAAAAGACCATCCTTAAACAGGAAACCTAACACGAGAAAAAGGGCCTTGTTAACTCTTTGGGCCCTGAGGCTTTGAGAGTAAAACATATGGTCAGAATTACCAGGCAAGGCAGGGCAGAGCAGCTCACCGTGGCCACAGTGCCCCAGGAACACAGCACCTTGACTGCTACATTCATTTCTCATAATATGAACCACAAAAATTAGTACAAAGCAGTATTTTCTTGCAGTGCTCAATTATTTCAGAGATTTCTTATGAAAGAGAGGCCTGTCATGACAAATACAAATGGAAAGGTGAATTCTTTCGAAAAGAGATTCCTGGATTCTAGGCAAAATATGGTTTTCAGAAGCTTTAGGGCTAAACTTGAAGCAGGTAAGAAGTTTTCTACTGTTTCATTAACTTAAATACTGGTTTTTCAAACAGATTCCATGTAATACTGTCTAAAATGAAGACTGGTTTCTGAGTTATCAGCACTGCAGACATTTAAAAAAATAAGTTATATAGCAGAAATATCACATTTTTCCTTAAAAAGTATGAATTCTTGCAAAGTCCTCAAAAAATCTCCTTTGTTAGAGGCTACTCATTGTGGGCCAGCTCTTTTGTTCTTGGTTTGGAATTAAGAGCTGTATTTAATAATTCCTTGAGGTTGCCGCTCCATTGGCTTCGGATGCTACCCCTTGGATCTTCCTTTCCATGGGGGATTCAGATCCTGGGCCCTGCCCTTGGGCAAAACATATGTTCTACTCCAACCTGGATCCAACCAGAGAATAATTGTTTTATGTTTATTAATCACCTGCATGCAAAGAGGTGCCAATAAAAACTCCAGGCAGATTCTCTGCCAGGCTCACATCATCCAAGGGCTCCACACCCCAGCTCGGTGTCTGAACAATGAATCCCTCCAATGAAGAGGCATTGCTGCTTTAATATGCAGTGACAAAAATATCACATCAGCTCAGCCCCTCTGCAGTGATGAGTTTGAAATGAGACAAGAAACCTGCAAAAACATTCAGCATCAGTGGTAAAATAAATTAGAGATGCTGCATTAAGCTAAACAAGTACATTAATGCAACATGAAGGGGTGAGATTTCAGTGGCAGAACGACAACACTCCGACTCTGCTCGTGTTAAATGTGACCTGCCAAGAGGAAATCGTCAGGCTGGGGACAGCTGAGTGTAAAAGTTTAAAAGGTTTTCAAGAGATAAAATGAGTTTTAGCAAAACATTTCAGAGTTCTGTGCCATTGGCCTTAAATAAAAGCCATTGCAGCCACTGTAGCCATTACAGCAAAACCAGCTGTAATTAAACTCATTCTGGAAAGAATTAAACTACAAAGCCTGATGGGACTCCAGGGAAGAATTAGATTTAAGTAAGAGGCAGGGTGAGTTAAGGCATTGGAGCTGCAAATTTCTTCTGTGTCATTAAGCAAGTCTCAGTCTCATCCAGTTCTCATCCATTCCAGAAAACAGGAATACTTTTAAGACTGACACCATTCTTTTGGGAAGGAACAAACCTTCTCAAACACACCACTGAGGTAAGACCAAAAAGCTTTGACAAATTAAGTTAAGTCTGTCACTCACCTTTTCCAGCTGAGAACTTGGGTGTTATTCCACAACACACAAACTATCAGTCTGCACACAATCCTGTACTCATCTGCCCTATTTCCAAGATTCTTTTTCTGAGCTTATTCAAACATGAAATAAGCACCCACAGCAATTTTAATGCCAATTCAAGTAGGGAAGGAGTCACACCAAAAACTGTTCTCAGAAGAATCACTTCTGGGCAGACCACAAGTATCAGTCACATGATAATTATGTGAGGCTATTCCATGAATGGGGGTTTCACAGGAAAGCAACATCCTGAGCCTAGATGGATCATTCTCAAGGAAACAAAGCTCTAGCTAGCTGAGAGTAATTCAAAGATTTACGAGAAGTGTTGCAGTTTAATTTCTCACTAAACTGCTTTCATGTACTTCTAAATGTACAGACACATCAATTAAGAAAAATCACAAAACAGATACATTAGTTTCTATTTAAAATGCTATTTAAATTCTATTTAATGTAGTTATGAACCCACTGTGCCAGCAGAATGCTCTTTCCCAGTAACAGAACCATTGCCAGGTGAGTTAAAAGTGTATCTTAAAATCTATTCTACTTTAAAACCTTTGTATCAATCTAATTCAAGTTAAAAAAAACTATCAAAAGCAAATGAGGTCTTTGAAAACCTGATTATTATTTTATACAGCAAAGAGTGGTAACATCTTTGAAAAAATAAAGCAGATGCTGTATGTTTGGCATGGACCACTTGTCTGGAGTTTGCTGAGCTGTAATGATGAGAGGGATGACAGCACAATGTCATCTAGAAAATACAATTTTCCCACAAATAAGAAATTTGGAGAACATAAAATCTCAGAAGAGGAAAGATAAATAACCTGAATGTGCCCTCATGAACTGCAAATCAAGTTTCACCTTCACTGTGGAACAATTTACTTAAATCCTCTCAGGAAGGATCAGCGAAATAAAAAGATAAAACTGGCTATATAAATGTCAGGCTTTATTCGAGCTCCCACTGCAGTATATTACTCGTGTGCTTCAAATGAATAGAAAAAAAAATCAAAAAAACACAAGAGAGAACAAAACAAGAAGATTGCTGAAGAAAGATCTTGGGGGTTAGGACTCCACTTTGGCAAGGGGTATATTGTCCACTTCATGGATGCCCTCCTTGTCAATGAACCGGGCGTTGAAGGAGGTCAGGTTGAGGATGAAACGTTTCTGAAGCTGTTCAGCAAAGACAAAAAGACAGAAGAAATGAGATTCACTTAAAGCTTATATAAAAGAGGAGAGTATACTTTAAATTTCCATCCTGGTTCTAGTGACCTGAAATATTAAGAACTAGAGTGGGTTTTTTTCACTGCTCAGGAGTGAATTAGTGGGAGTTTTTTTAAGATTATCCACAAGCCTTGGGTAGAGATGCAAATTAGCCAGGCCTGTTAACAAGGAAGATATTTAAGCAGGAAAACTAGAGTGGGCTAAAATTTTGGACACAAAGTGTACATATCACAAAGACACTTCAAACAGGATCTCTTCAGAGCACTTCTTCTTGATGTTACATTCAAATCAATCTCTTAAAGACAAGGATTAAGACTATTTTCCTACAATAAAAGCCTTGGTGTCTGAAATGTCTGGAGTCTTATGTTTACACTAAAATTAGTCATGAACTTTAAGGTCAAGGCATTACCTCAGGTATCACTTCATAAGCTGGAAAAGAATTAATACATACTTCTAAGAGCTCTTAAGTGTAACACAAGTGACAAGGATGCTGCAGTATGTTCAGAAGAAACATAAGAGGAAAAAGTCTGGATCAATATTATGCTAAGCATGCAAAAAGCAGAAGTTTATGTTCTGGAGGACATGAACCGTGCAAAGGCAATGTAACTGCCTGTAAATCCCTTTCCTCAGTAGCTATTCCACATCTGGCCAGTGCCTTTATTACCCTTCTGGCAAAGGCAGCAAGAAACCCAACAAGAGGAACAGGAAAGTATCAGTGAATGAATGCAAACAAACATTCCTTTCTCAGGAGCATCAGGCCCTGAGCTCAACAACTCACCTCCTCTAGACATTTTCTTAGGAGCTCCACAGCTTCCTCACGTGTGATACCTGAAAGGGAAAACATCCACAGATTGATTTCATTAGAGGCCATCTCTCTCCACAGAAACTTTTATTAAATTTAAACAACTTTTCAGCTGAGCACCAAAACCTCTCCTTCCCAGCTCACAGAAAACACTTTCCAGATGTCCTGAGGATGCCCTGCACCACAGCGCTCACGCCGCAACAAGCCATTGAGAATCGATTTGTTACAGGGAATGGGAAGCATGACGGAATTCTGCCTCCCATGGCCAGGGCCTGGCTCAGAGAAACCCAGCCACCTCCCTCTCCTCCAGTTTATTGCAGCTCTAAATCAGCTCCAGCTGCCCCAGCCGGCTGCCAGTCCAGGGCAGGAGGTGGAGATGGGTTTAGCGTGATGCTCCTGCTGGGTATGAGCTCAATAAAGGGCAAGGCACGTGTGGGATGCTCCTGCTATTCTCACACTTCAGGATAAAATCCAGCACTCTATAGGGGTGACAAGGCATGAAAACGAAGTTCATTATTTTCCTCTGTTCCACAAGAAATGGTGAAAATGGAACAATGGATTGTTAAGGGACATGACTAGAAAACAAACAGGGTCTGTGGGCCTAAAACTTCTTTCTAGGCTTTGTTCCAGACCTGCATCCACTGCTCAGTCAAGTTAAATGAAAATGATCAGTTTATAGCTACACTTCTTGAAGGAGGTAGATGAAAGGATTTCTGATCTCAGAGCAGAGATAATAACTTAAACTCAGCTTTGCACACAGGAGTCAAATAGTTTGTAGCTAAAGCCAAAGATGTCAGATTAACAATATTCTGTGCTTTGCACATTTCCTTATCTGCACAGTGGGGTTGGGGCCATGTTTATTCCTTGGCAGTGGATTATGATTCTAAAACTAAAAGCTTAGACAGGTACAAACATGTACAGGAGTTATGATGAGCAGCTGCCCAGTGTACAGAACTGTGAATCAGTCTAAAATCTCTCTGTTGCCCAGAGAAGCTGTGACTGCCCCATCCCTGGAAGTGTCCATGGCCAGGCTGGACAGGGCTTGGAGCAGCCTGGGATAGTGGAAGGTGTCCCTGCCCATGGCAGCAGGTGAAATGAGATGAGCTTTAAGGTTCCTTCCAAACCATTCCATACTCTGTGACTCATCACCAGCACTTCAGAGCACTGGAGAAGATCTTGCTAGGAATATCTTTTCACTTAAATGTTTTTAATTTATCACACACAAAGCCAACCCAAGATATGGAGCAATAGGATCTGGGACTGGCCTCTGAATATTGATACTCTTGGAAAATGTTCATGTCAGAGACAACAAACAAGCAAGAAGATAAAGCTGTCAAACTGTTATTTATCAAAAGCAGACAACCAGCTGCCAATGATCCAGGAAAGTCTAATCATGTTTTAGAATAATTGAAACATCCTTTACTCCCAGTCTGTTACGTTGCAAACAGGAAAAAAAATTAAGGAGCTGACTAGTTTTCCTTTACCATGCAAGCAAAACCAAAGGCAACCTTTTGAGCTCCATTTATCTAACAAAAAGTCAAGTTCCAATCTGTTGCACCACAACAATGCCATCTGATTCAGCAAATGTCAGTCTCACTGGTAATAAACTCAAGGCCTAAATTGAAGCAGGAGAATTTTCCTGTTCAGTGGCTCCACTCACCTGGCTTGTAATAGCGGTCAAGGATGCTGAGGGTAAGGAATGCTCCATATCCATGTGCTGCAAAAGGAGCCTTAGCCAGAGCTGCCAGGTAATCCATGTAGTACAGAGCAGGGCCCTCGTGGTCGTCGTAGCCAGCCAGGAGAAGGTTCACATGGTAAGGGGTCTGCCAAGAGAAATGATGTTTTTGCTAGAGCACTCACACCAAACCTTGGAATCCTGATTCCCTGCGCACCAAGGAACAGCAGCAGAGCTGACTACCCAATTCCTTATCATAAAATGCTACATCGATCCTATCTGCAGCACATTGTGAGTCTCAAGCTAAAAGTGATCAGGTCTTCTGGTAGGTAACATGGACTGCACAAGCAAATAAAAAATTAGAACTCTTATTCTCTTGAAAATCAGTGTGTTCGGGGTTTTTTACAGCTTTCACAGCACACTCAAACTTTAAAAAACTTGAATGCAGTTTTCACGCCAGATTCTTTCACCTCAACATAAAACCTGTGGATTTTTACTGCTGACACGTGAGCACAACATGAACATTTTGCAGTTTCTAAGAACTCTTTGTTCATTTAACCTGCTCTTTGCTCTCTTCCCAGTCCCCCTCCCAGTGAGCTCGGCCCGTCTCAGCACGTATGAAAGCTCTCACACAGTGCAGTTACACACAGTGTCCTGTTCACTGGCAATTTGGTTTTTATTGCATGTACCAAGTTTAATCTTTAATATTTGGCAGTATACTCCATGTTCTGGGTTTAGTGTTCCACCATCATGAATAAATCAGACATCTCTTCTTCTCCTACATCTCCTTCCAAGATCTGTACTTTGTAAGGCCATGAAACACACGTGCACTGTATTATTTTTAAACGTAGGATCAGAAAAAATTTGGGCATTGTATGTATTTTTAAAAGCAGCTTTTATATACTTCCAGTATTTCCATATCTACACAATGTTTCTTATTAAATTAATTGTACTAACAGGATATCTCCAAACTGCTGGAAAGCCTGGATCAACAAAGCAACAAAACAAGAAAAAAAATGATGCAACCACCAGATTAAAAAAGCAAACAAAATTTCACCCTAAAGCCAAAACATTAACTGCATCATAGGAAAAGTTCATTTTGATACTCAATACAGTAAATTTACACACACACACACAAAAAAAAATCACACACCACTACATTTTTACTTTCAGACAGTATGAAAGAATAAAGCAGGCTACAGTTATATATAAAACATCACTTTAAATTGTGTGATTTAATCTTCAAAGCATCCAAGAATATTTGGAAAGAAGTTACCATGCAGCTGTATTGGTTTAATTAGGCTATATTTCATAATTTATTTATTCTCAAACATCACACAAGTTGATATTTAAGAGCCATGACACAAGATCACTCAAATTATTGTGTGACTTGGAATTACCAACATTGGCATATGTGAGATACTCAACCATAAATAAATGGTGTTATACAGACTTAAACCCATCTGTAAACTGATTTTCAGTTTTAAGTTCTCCTGCTAATGGTCTCTGAGACTTCTTAAAACTCAAATGTAAATAATTATCCCCCATGCCTTATTATTCCAGAAAGGCAGGATTTAAACATTAGCAAATACACATAATCTATTTACTACTTCCATGATTATAAATGAAATTTTCAGCATAACACCTCAAAGCTGGGACTGAAATTTCTGGTATATCCCAATCCTTTTGTCCATTCCAAAGGCAGCCTTCCCTGACTTCTGTAACTCGGTCCATGCCAACAATTCTCAACTCTTTACAAGGCTGGTGCTGTTAAAGGGCCATCCAATGAGTGGTGACTGACACTCCAGGACATTATTTTTAACCCAAACTTCCCTTCCTACAGAAGAACCATTTCTTATCCCAAGTAGTTTTGCACTTGGTGCTGTTTGATTTAAAATAACGACAGCAATTAGGAGATGTGTGAAATTGTTCAGAATTTACAGCTGAAGAGCACAGTTGTGCTGAGCAGCCCAACCCCAGCTCGGTGGTGGCACAGCCCTGTGACATCTGGCGGAAGCCGAAGTCACAGTGAGGGGGGAAAGGTGGGAGCAAGGAAGCTTCCTGCCAAGTGTGGACATGGGGAGAGGAGCTGAAAGCTGCCTTTGGAATCCAGCCAGACCCTGGCACCTATAATTAAACAGCATCACAATCAGAGACTGAACTTCATCACCTTTGGAGGGCAGGGGGTTGCTCTTCCTATTCCCACACACAACCTCAGCAGTGAGTTCAGTGCACTAAACCCTGCACTGGATTCAGCAGGTGAACCAGGTGAGGTGCTGGAACAGGTAACAACAGAATCTGGGAATGGTTTGGGTTGAAAGGGACCTTAAAGCTCATCCCATTCCACTCCCTGCCATGGGCAGGGACACCTTCCACTATCCCAGGTTGTTCCAAGCCCTGTCCAACCTGGTCTTGGACACTTCCAGGGATACAGGGGCAGCCACAGCTGCTCTGGGTAGGGCCTCTGTGTCAGGGCCTCCCCACCCTCACAGGGAACAATTTCTTTCCCATATCCAATCTACCCCTGCTCTCCTTCAGCTTAAGGCCATTCACCCTTGTCCTGTCACTACACACTACAGCACCACTCACCTCCATGAAAGCCAAAGCACCTTCCAGGATTGCCTCAATCACAATATATAAACAGACATCACAAAGAGTCTTTTCAGATCCTGCTTTGGAGCAGAAATCTTGTGTTTTAAAAGGAGAAATGTCATGAAAAAACACATGGTGACTATCAAGCAGAAGCAAAGACAATAGTGATCTAACGGCCTTAAGATACAAGCCCAGTGTCACTACACTTGATACCTTCCACCAGAAGAACAATTTCAAGGCACTGCCTTATGAGCCATTCCCAAGATATCAAGAACTTGGACTACAGGAGTCATGAGAATCCTAAATGAAATCAAACTGGATAACAAGGAGGAACCCAGATGGTGATGAACAATGCAGAACAAGCTCTATTTTAATCTTGGCCACAACAAGAGTCTAAATGCCTGAGAAAGTCCTGCTGCACTTTAACCTTCCCTTTCATATACCTTCTGGCCTCCTGTAATAGCTTCACATAGTGAGTGCCAATAANCCAACTCTGATGGCAAGGCTTGTATT
The DNA here is from genome assembly GCA_013400855.1 of Buphagus erythrorhynchus. NCBI lineage: Eukaryota > Metazoa > Chordata > Aves > Passeriformes > Sturnidae > Buphagus > Buphagus erythrorhynchus. The sequence goes on along the minus strand of VZTT01018515.1, from coordinate 3,050 downwards.
GTCAAATTCTAAATGCCACAAACAAACCATGAAGTGCTACAGTTAGAGAAAAAAGGTTCTGCCTGCAATGTGGAGATCAGTGTAGTGTGACAGCAGTGTCAGAGAGTGCTGCGTGCCCTGGGGCGTTGCCATCTGCACCAGAGCAGCGTTTTGTCTCCAGTAAATAAACACATCTGCCTCTGCCAGTGTCCTCCCCACTCTGCTGCCCATCTGGAGCAGGTGAGCTGGAAGACAGGCATGGGCTCAGGAAGGAGTGGAGCCACAGGGAGGATCAGCCCCCAAGGGACGTGGCACAGAGGAAGACAATGGTGCCACATCAGTGCCGCCTCCTGATGGGCAGGTTTACCAAAAAGCCTGTTAAAGGTATTTTAAATCATATCTAAGAAATAGCTGCTTCTGCTGAAAGGGGACAGGACACTCAGTCTCATCTGTGCAGGTGAGATATCCCTGAGATGAGCCATCAGCACTAGGGCCAGGCTCCAACAGCATCACTGCTTCACATCAGCCTCGAGAACTGCCCAGGAATGCACAGAACACACATAGATCTTCCAAATCACACCTCAGCACAAGCTAAAGCAAACACCATCACTGTCAACCATCACCTGCCAGTCATGCAGTTGGATGAAGCCATTTAAACCAGAAGAGTAGTGTGGAATCACAGAATATCCTGAGCTGGAAGGGACTCACAAGGAAAAATTGCTACCTTCAGCTGTGATCCCCGTCAGAAAGAACAATAATCTCTGCTCTTCCTGTGGATGAGTTCTGGAAGAACTCTTACTCCACATGTGTAGTTCTCAACAATACAGCTCTGAGGTTAATACTGGCCTTTATTTGCTACTGTAAAACCTGATTTCAGGCCCAAGCAGTACACTGTTAGAACAGCAACACAATTTAACCCACACTCTATCCCTGACAGAGCTGATCAGCTTCATTCTCAACATCCTTTCTTCTTGTTTTCTTTCATATAGCACATTAACATTCTTCTCAATGAAATACTTCCTAACCTTGGATCATTAAAGGTTTGTTTGCCCCCTCACAGCAGCTCTTCATATTTTGAAAAAAATCACCCTGGGAAACATCAGTAATTGCAGTTCAGTAACTTGAAAACACAACTCCAACTTGGATGTGGTATTTACCAAAAGCCTCATGTTGCTGTTTACAAAAGGCACTTGTTTTCCTAACTACATCAAACAGCTTTGCTCTATGAAATCATTTTCCAAGAAGATTAAACGGATTTGGTGCATTTGCATGAAAACCCACAACCTTATCTGGATGTTCAAGAAGTTTAATTCACTTCACGTCTGCAGTGTGTGACAAAGTGTTTATTGGGCCCAAGGCTGGAATTTTAAGTCTGCAGTTGTATAAGTTATTGATAAGTGATGTGATAAGTTTTAAGCAAATCAAGTACTATTTTACTAAGACATTATTTCAGCAATGTGAACTCACAGAATCTCAGAATCACTAATGCTGGAGAAGACCTCCAAGATCATCGAGTCCAACTTGTGACCATCAACCCCTTGTTACCCAGATCAGAGCACTGAATGCCACGTCCAGTCGTTCCTTGACCCCACTATGTCCCTGAGCAGCCAGTTTCAAATTCATCACTAAAGACAGCAGCTCCCACCTTTTTCAGACTCCATTATTTGAGGATGGAAATGTTCCCTGGAAGCCTTTGCCAAAATCTCTCAGCTATTACTCACCCGACTCCGGAGATAGTCCGCGAGGTTTCGCCGGGTGAAGTTTGCAGCTGCAGTGGGAGACAATTCATAACCTGGAGAAGAAATGTGCCTATTTATTTAGTAACAGCCCAAATCATTCATGTTTCACCTCCCACCTTCCCATTCCTGTTTTGAAATAACACACTGTTCTTCAGTGACAAAATGTAGTGCCTTTTGTCTAATTCTGGTTTATTCTGAAAGCTACAAGCATAAGCAGGGCCCTCAGACTTTGGGTAGTTCCTATCTGTATGGACCATAGAAATACATGGCTTCAAAAAATTAAAATATTAAGGATATGTAGCTTGACTTTTTTTGTCCAATATACCAGAAGAACTGGTAACAGTTGGCATGCAATGAACATATTAAGAGAACAGTAAGTCTGTTAGTAAAATATTTGTGTCACTTATGATGCAAAGAAGTTTGCTGGGATTTGGATAAACCATTTAATTTATACTGTACAATCCAGACTCTATTTCTGCATCCTGCCTGAATTACTACCTTTGCTGGACATTAAAAATGCAGAAATCTTAACAGAATGTTCGAGAACAGCATTTTCCACCAACATTCACCTGGAAACCACCCTTAGCTCTGCTCCCAACCCCTGGGGCCTGTCCTGCTTCACTCACCATTTCTCATTTTGTAGAGCTGAACATTTTTCTGGATGTATTCTGCAAACTGCACCGTGTCTCCAGGCTCCCCCACACACAGCAGTAAGATCTTTTCACTCATCTTAAACATTTTGTCATGGTCTAGGCAAAGAAAAATAACATTGAGTGTCATGGTCATGAGGAAGAATAAATTATTTTGCCAATATCCTGATGCATCAGGACTTTACAGAAGCAAGAAAGAGGTTTGGATAACTGCATCATGACCTGGAGCACCAGCAAAAAGCCTTTCTGAGCAAACACTGACATTTGGTGTCTCACAGCTGGTGACACAGAACACAAGAGTTGATAAAGAGAAACAAAGCCCTTCAGGAAGGGTGGCATTCCTGAAATATATAGTATTTCTTACATTAGAAGCAAGGTAGGAAAGAATAAAGCTTCACACAGAATATTGTGTTCAAAGCATAACGTTTTGCTTTCTGGGATCAGGAGTAACAATTTTGCTCAGTGACTATTCAACTTTATTCAAATATTCTGCAACAGAAGCAAATAATTTAATACAAAGCTGAAAGATCAACACACTGAGCAAAAGCAATCTTAGGAAATCCAGAAAAAAAATCTATGTTAAATGATGTCCTTTTTCTTATATCCAGGATTCCCCAAAACCAGAAGCTTACATGAATGAGGTTTTTCCAGAAACATTTATTTTCCTTGTCATTTTTTGTGG
>VZTT01018512.1:58655-83221 GCA_013400855.1 Buphagus erythrorhynchus | reverse complement strand
ATATATATATATATATTTAAGTTGAGCTAGTGTACAGAATGAAGTTTCATTGAATTTATTTCTTTGCTAATTCTACAAAGCTACATAATCTAATATAAAGTAGTAAAAAATGTTTTCTGTTAGTTACATTTTTTTGTGTGTGTATAATGAAGTGTTTGTATTATCTGTCACTCACTAGGATCTGACAACTTGCTGTATTTGTACAGTCAAGTCTTGGTAAAATAGTTGTTTATTATAAATTGATGAATACTAATCTGTTTGTTCTCCTGAAAATGATGGAGCAATGCATGATGATAGTGTTTCCAAGTATTTTGGTTTAGATTGCCCTCATGAAACTTAACCTTGGCATCTGTAAAACAAACTGTCATGGAACAAAGTCCATTGCTGGCAGTGGACAAGCCAAGAAGTGAGCTACTGGCATGGGCCTCACAGGTCTGTGAGGCTGATCCTTTATTAAAATAAAGTTTGAAATATTTGAAACCTGTTGGAGTAGTAGTGACTTGTTGATTTTTTAGGATGGATTCCTTAACAGAAAAGATGAAGCTAGCTCTGGTAAAAACCTGAAGTTGTGGGTTCACAAGCTGTGTGGACATTCTGCATCTTTCTTCTTGGTATCATTCCACTATGAAAGTGGGAAAAAGAGTTGCTTAGGCTGGTGTCAAACAATTTTATCAAGGCCACGTTTCAAGATAACTTAAAATGCTTTTATATGGAAACTGTTTTAGAGTGGAGGAATTAATACCTACTTTATTAAATGGAATTAATTTTAGCTACTGTTTTATAAAAATTGTTATAATTTTATTACCCTCAGAAATTCTTTGATGGAGGCTTGGTTCTTGCTTTGTACACACCTGAGCCTCACAGAGTCCAGTTTCCCATGCGTGACTTTTCAGAGTTATTCCACTGCTCATTTATATGAATTATTCTCTCTAAAGTAAAATGATTGTCTCACTGGTGTCAAACAGATAAGGCATCCTGCCTTTAAATGTGAAAGCACCAGCTGTACCTGTGTACACCTTGTGTCAGGTATCTTACCTTAACTAAACTCATAGGTTCTGCCTCCTATCTTAGGTATGTCAGCTGTCCCTGTTCAGAGAACAGCTGCCACACTCGCCTTTTGAACTGGAGTTGATGGCTGTTAAAGATCTAAGCATAGAATAAGCAACTAAAGCTGAAAATAAGAGCATCTGCACTTTGGTGATGCTCAGAACAACTGGAGTTGTCAGACTGTCCAGCTTTTAACTTACAAGTGTCAGAATCAGCTTTGTGTCAACTTTGGTTGCCAAAGCAGGATGGCAGGAGTGAGGATGACCCTGTAATGCTCAGTGAATATAAGGAGATCTTGCTGCTGCTTGCATTCAGCTACTGGTAACAAGGGCTAAGGCAAGAACTAAAAACTACATGATTTTAGAGTATGCTTAAATCTTTCTTTATTGGAGTGCAGCTGGAGTCCAAGCAGTTTCGGACTGGCAGAATCGTGCAAACAGTGGAAGGCATCAGAAGGGTAATTGATGGTAGCCCAACCAGTCAGGCACCCACACATGCAGGGTTAAAGTACTGAATCCTGATTTGTACTGTCATCCTGAATGTCTTCTGGAATCATGACAAGTTGGGAACTGCTGCCAACAACAGCTTTGATGTTTCTTGAAAGAAAATAAAACACTTTTTAAAAATTAACTTGTTAAATTTGATGAGGAAGCTCAAAAGCAGAATTTGCAATTGTTTAGATTATAGTTTGGTCTCTGCTTAAATTTAGTTCTCTGCAAAAACTGTCCTGGTTTGCAGTGGTAAAGCTGTGTTGAGCTTAGGACAGCTTTTCAGAAGTTAGCTGTTGCATGCCTATGAGAGAATCTCTCAAATGGGTTAAGTACAGTAGCATGGTCTTAAAGATCCCCTCCACTCTTTTCAGATACTGGGTTCTTGCACTGGCTGTATCAAGTGTCTGGAGGGAGTCAAACAAATGCACGAGAGCTCTATTTTTGAGTGCTTCACTGTCAGTTGAGAAATGCAAAGCAAATGAGGCATTTTTAGTTTATTCAAAAATTACAAAAAATCTGTAACACTACAGCTTAAGGATAAGTGAATAATCCCCTTCATCAAATGTGCTGAGCATAAAGCCTGCAGTGCAATTTTATAAAATAGAACACAGCTTGGATGTGTGTTTAATGCCACTGTAAGAAGTGATTCCATTCCTTGAGTCTTCTTCTTTTGGATCTGGCTGGGACATGATGGGAACAGATTCTAGTGCCCTTTTCTTCTGTACTCTGTGCAGCACAATTCTGTAGACCCCTGTTATGGAGCTGCGTGCGTCTCTTCCCCGGTTGTTTTGAATGTGCTGCTCTGTGATTCCCAGATCTTCCAGAATATTTTTCACTTCAATTTCTTCTTCTTTGAGTGTACTGATGTCTGATAAATACTTTGGATCCAGTTTAAATGTCTGTAAAGGTTTGGGGAACTGTATTCCTTGCATCCACTCACTGTTCATAATCAGTTTGACAGAGTATCGCTTGGTTGGTACTGGCTGAAGGACTCCTTTTATCAGTTTCTGGCAATTTTCTGAGAGGCAGGGAGGCAAAGTGTATGTCCCTTCAAGAATGCACTTTTTCAGTTTGCCTACTGTATCTGCCCGGAATGGCATGCTGCCTGTCATCATGAAGTATAAGAGGATTCCCAGTGCCCAGATGTCTACATAAATGCCAATGTAGTTTTCATCTCGGAAGAGTTCAGGAGCAGCATAAGGAGGAGAGCCACAGAAAGTTTTTAAAGTTTCATCTCTTCTACTTACTGTGCTGAATCCAAAGTCTCCCACCTTAACACAGGTGTTACTGGCATAGAAGACGTTTTCTGCTTTCAGGTCTCGGTGAATGATATTATTGTCATGCTGTGGAAGAAGAGGAAAAGTTTGTATTGCTTTGTTCCCAGGAAAGTTCTCAATGGCTACCTCTAATTGGTTAATTACCCTGAAGGAGAAGGGGAACTATCTTGGGCAAATTCAGAAATTATTATTGCAGCTGGAAAAAGTATTACAAATTTAGCTTAATTCTCCAAGGACACAAAAACAATTGATTCGAGGGAGAAGAAGGATGCTGGGATTTTCTAAGCACTGCACTCTTTGTTAACTAATAGCAACTATTTTCATGAAGCAAATGTGTGAGGGCAGTGTGGCTAATCCTACAAGACTAGACACCTTCATGTGCAAAATCAGTAACTTTTTAGGGTTCACAGCACTTGTTTTTGCAAGTTACTACATGTAACTTACAGATTTAAATATTTAGTTCACCAATTGAACGTTATCACAGATAAAGTAAGAAATTTGCTACCATTACATCATGTGATCTAATGTCCTATGAGGAACTGGTGGTGGCAGGAGAAAAGGACCACAGAGTTGGGCTTCATAGTACTTCATGTTGCAGGATAACCAAGCTTAGTGGTGTTTGTGTTTTAGAAATCTATAATACATACACCATAACTTCTACTTTTTTCCCTGGGAAGTGCCAGTAGTAGCTAAGGACTCAAACCGAATTTGCTCTGCTTAGTCATGACAGACCTGTCCTGATGAAGTAAGAATTCAGCTTAATGTTTAGAGTAACTAGAAGGAATGGATGAGGGCACTCTGCCTTATCCTTTGGAGTAACATCATACAGTATCTGGAGGCAATAAAGAAACCCTTTGGCATCCTATTTCATCTCTCATCAGTAAAAGCCAGAGATCCCCAGTCCTTGGGAACTGGCAGCAGGGAGACAGGATTTATGTAACCTGGATGTGATGGCTTAGCACAAGTGAAATGTGCAGAAGTCTCAATGTACAAATGAAGAGGTTGGCCAGCTTGATAGTCTATGTTTAATTCCAAGAAATAGATGTGGTGTAATTTTGAAATGTAAATTCAGTTCTTGTAGCTGCAGCATGCCTGTCCTGTGGATAAAGTGTTGAAGCTGATCCACTACTTAAAGCACATACGATCATTTCTTCAAAATACATTAAGAAATGGTTGCTGTTCATGTAAGGCACGAGTAGTGTGCGATGCAGTCTCTAGACGTCTGACCTGGGAACACCCTTTTTTCTGACTTTGCCAGAAACTCTTATGTGGCAAGGAGAACAGGAGCCACTGGAGGGCAGCCTGAGCCAATTTTAATGAATGCTGCTTCTCAGACTTGTAGAACAGTTCTCCGTGTTTTTATTTTTTTGAAGTAGCTGTAACTACTCTGCAAGGTTTAGAAGTACTGAAGTACATCTTGCTTTGATTTGTTCCTTTTCTGCCTTGACAAGATGCTTTGTTCTCTACACAAATAGCATCATCCTAAGTGTATATACTGAAGACTAAGCAAGAAGTAATTTGTTAGGTGTTAACCTCAGAGATTTGCAGTGAAGTGAGGACCAGGAATTGACTGTCTTTAAGTGACACATTCCCACATTCATTAATAAGAAAGCCGGATGTTTGCAACACCTAACCAGCCTCTAAAAGTGAAAGAGTGACTGATCCTATGTTTTGAAACAGGGAGGGAAGAAATGAAGCTTTGTTCACTGGTGCCCACAGCACATTAGTGCAAACAGAACACTGGTACTAAAAGGTGATTCCACCCACCAGGTGTTTCCAGTTCAGTTTCCTCCCAAGAGCTGTCAACAGAGAGGCAGTAACTTGAGGTGGACGTGAAAACCCTCAGATACCTTTAACATAGCTCTTCTATAGCTGTTTTGCTTTTCAGAAATGTGGGCCCGAAATTTTGGGTAAATCTACTGTTTAAAGTCGAAAGAAATATCCACAAAATGTGTAGTGAGAGGCAGCATGTCTATGTAAGAGCAACTTACCATGTGCTTCACAGCAGACACAATCTGGGAGAAGATTATTTTACACTCTGTTTCTAGCAGCTTTCCTTCTGTACTAATTTTAGTGAAGAGCTCCCCACCTCCTGCGTACTCCATCACCAGGTGCAGTTTTGAGAGTGTCTCCACCACTTCATACAGCCTGATGATATTTGGGTGGTGCAGCTTTTCCATGCTGGATATCTCACGAGACAGCAAACGTTGAGTCTTCCGGTCTAGCTTTGTCTTGTCCAAAATCTTTATTGCAACTTTCTCTGAGAAGAAGAACATTTTTTCTGTGTTGTTAATGCAATAGTACAAACAATAATACTACTTACACGCAACAATGCTTGGTTGTAGGAGTGCAATAAAATTTCACCTCATCAATGTAAACTAAGCTGCAGGGGCCTACTAAGCCCTGCAATCTTTCACACAACCTCTGCCCCTTTCTGTCTACAACACCCTGCTCAGTGCTGGGGTAACTGAAGGCTGGTAGAGTATTCCAAGGGCTGATCAAATAATCTGCTGCTTTGGTGTGCTTTGCTGTGACAGGCTAATACATGTCTGAAGGTACAGTATCTGCTTTTGGTGTTCACTGCTGGTAGAGGAAGTGCGCTTTTGTTGTTAGCTCAGAGCTCCTCAGATGAGCCAGGTACCTGGGGACTACTGGAGTTGCAAAATCTGTGTGCTTTGTTTCCGACCAGACAGACTAACTTGTGGGGAATTTAGAGGCTTTGGCTATTTTATTCTGAGCGGTGAAGTAGAGTAAGTCGCAGGGATCCCATAAGACAGCAAATCCAGCTGGCATATGCTGTTCTGGTAATGCAAAGCCGCAGTTAAGTCCTACATGTTTCTGGAAGCCTACATGCTGAAGCCAAAGGCCCCAAAACACATATACGTATCTGCAGCTGCACCACTTCATCAGGGTAGCTCAGAGCAGTATGAATAGGTCAATCACAGTTGCCCTTATGTTCCTGTATTAGTCTGTAGGCTACAGCTTTTGTCTTTACCCTTCTGAATACAGCTGGTATTTGAAGGATTAGTCTGGTTAAAACAGGTTTACAGTGGCTTTGTATAACTTGTCAGGACAGCAAAATTAAAATGGATCACAGCAATAAAAACAACTATTTATTCCCGGGAAGAAGGGATTCTTGGTTGTTCAAGGGGTTTTTTCCCTCAAGACTATCTTAGTCAAACAATCACAGATTTCTTAATAATTAATCACATTTAATAAATCTTTCAAAAAAAATCTTTACCTTGGTTTTTAGTAAATAGGAATAAATTAGAAAAAAAGGGTATTGTTCACTTGTTGCTATAAGAAGAGTGAGAAGGCTATTACATTTTTACGCATGTTCAGGTATAAAAGCATTCAAGTTTTTACTGAATGTTATCAAGTTTTAACTCAAGTTTAGTATTTCAACATACATAAAGGAATGTTAAGGATACTCATACATGTGTCTGTACAGATCAAGAAGATTCCATGTTTGGTATATTTACATTTTTTTAGTATGATACATATATCAATTGATCTCCCTACTGAAGTGCAGCAGTTGCTTGAAGCACATGTGGTTCTTGTGGTGGAAGGTGCTGAATTATCCCTTGATGTGCCTGTTTTCAGGAGTTTGTGCTGAGTACACTGTGCTGTCCTGGGCACACTGCTTCTCTCTGACCTGAGGGAGAGCCCCTCAGGGAAGCAGGTACCTCCTATGTGGTGTGAAGGTGGATGAAACAGGAGGAAATGCAGCTGCTGTCAGTGACACTGATGCTGACCTAGTGAGAGACCCTTGTCATGTTCATAGCACACTGATCTCCTAAACCAAGGAGAAAGAGTAGCAGCTTGCAGTAGGTTATATGTGCACATCTAAATGCTTACAACTCTTACAATTTAACCATGCAATTTCATCATTACATCTTGATCTATAGAAGCTGGGGACCTTTGGGCTTTAAAATAAAATCTTATAGGTTAATGTTTTTCCCTTTCATTTCGCTCTACTTTTCCTCCTGGTAAGTTTCCCTGCAAAGTTTTAAAAGGAAAGAGGAGGGGAAAAAAACGGTTCAGAACTGAAGAACCTGATCCTACTCAAACATCACCATAAATCAGGACCAAGCTCCTTTAAATCTACATCACTGCAGTTGCGAATGCATGATGTGCAAAGAAACCCAGCCCACCTTGAGTGCAAAAAATCTAGCACCTTCCTTTTCTTTTCTAAACTCTTCCTTTCTGCTTCCAAACAATGCTTGGTTTACAAATCCTCTATTACTCTTGCTTAGCAGCTGTGCTGAACAGAAGGACATTTTTAGCAGGCAGCTTATTTACCAAAGTAATTACAAAAAGAGTTGAAAGAGATTTTGATTGACTATATGCAGTGTTTGAGATTTCAAAGTGCTAGTGAAGTCTTAGTAAGAGAAACTAGGAAAAGGTTGGGAAATAATTTCAGGAAGAAATGGTGTGCGTTGTGATGGCTGAAGGAAAAAAAATGCAAACAAAACTAAGTTAAAATTGCTTTAAAAAAAAAAGGCCAACTGGGTGCCTGGACATTCCTGCTTTTGCAAGGAGTGTCACATTAGACAGACTTCTTACTAGCTATAAATTTTGGATGCTCTTAACTGCTTCAATTCAGCTGTGCTCTTACACTTCTTTTGTCAGTTTGAAGGCGTGTAAAATAGAAGTTATACAGGGCTTACTTAACAGTCCTCAGCAAGAAAACTCCATGAATTTCTGGAGAAAATCTCAGCCAAAATTCAGGTTAAAAGAGTGGGCAAAGCCGCTGAATAACACAACACACATAGAAACATAAATCAGAAAAGATCTCTAAGATCATGAAGTCCAGCCTGTCAAGCCCACCACTAAACATTGTCCCTAAATGGCACATCTACACATCTTTTAAGTATCTCCAGGGATGGTGACTTCACCAGTTCACTGTGGAGCCCATTCCAAGGCCTGATCACCCCTGTGGTATAGAAATTTTTCCTAATGTCCAACCTAAACCTCAAGTTCTCCTGGCACCATTTAAGGCCATTTCCTCTTATTCTCCTGGCACCATTTAAGGCCATTTCCTCTTATTCTGTCCCTTGTTACCTGGGAGAAGAGGCCAACCCCCACCTGGCTACAGCCTCCTGTCAAGCAGTTGTAGGGAGTGATAAGGTCTCCCCTGAGCTTCCTCTTCTGCAAGCTGAACACCCCCAGCTCCCTCAGTTGCTCCTCACAGGACTGCTGCTCCAGAGCCTTCCTCAGTTCTGTTGACTTTCTCTGGACTCTTCAGCACTTCAAAGTCTCTCTTGTAGTGAAGAGTCCATAAAAAATTAAATACAGCACTCGAGGTGTGGCCTCAGCAGTACAGGGGGACAATCCCTGCCCTGCTCCTGCTGGCCACACTATTGCTGATCCAGGCCAGGATGCCATTGGCCTTCTTGGCCACCTGGGCACACCCTGGCTCATGTTCAGCTGCTGTCACCAGCACCCCCAGGTCCTTTCCAGCCACTCTGTCCCAGCCTGTGGCACTGCCTGGGGTTGTTGTGACCCAAGGGCAGGACCTGGCACTTGGCCTTGTTCAACCTCACACCATTGGCCTCAGCCATGATCCAGCCTGTCCAGATCCCTCTGCAGAGCCTTCCTGCCCTCCAGCAGATCAACACTCTCACCTAATGTGCTGTCACCTGCAAACTGACTGACATTAATCAGGGCTGGTCCCAATACTGAGCCATGTGGAATTCTGCTGGTGACTAGCCCCAGATGGATATAACTCCATTCAGCAACACTCCCTGCCTCCAGCCATCCTGCTTTTTATCCAGTGAAGAGTGCACCTGTCCAAGCCATGGGACATGGCATCCACATCATAGCACCAAAGATTTTTCTCTTTTCTAAACAACCAAGACAGTCCTTGTGAGGGAAACAGGGTTCATCATCCAGTATGATCTGAAGAGCTGAACAGCCTTCTGACACATACACCACAGAGACCAGAACAGCATTAATGATGAAGCCCTTTTATTTATACCATCAGATTAAAAAAAAAGACTTGCACTCATTAACACTGTGCAGGAACATAATTTCATTGCCAACATAACAATGTGTATCTATTGTAAAAAAGCAGAATCCTTTTTGGTGGTGGTGAGTGTGTATACATGAATGCCTACGTGCATGTTCCTCTTCTTCTGTCCATGTACTGTATTTTATTAGCACAGATAAAATCACAGGCAGAGATGAGTCAGAAATATTTATCTTTCATTCTTCTTTCCTCATGACAGTTACAAACTTAGCATCAATAAATCAACTCCCTTTCCAGTGAATATTTTAACTAAAAAAAAAGTTAAAAACAATCAAAAGAAAAATAATTTGAGAGATTTCTGTTGAAAAATAATGTTTTCCAGAAAAAGAAAATGTACAGTTTTGGATTTGGTATTTAGTTTGTCTGTGCTTACTGTATTCACTGAAGTTCAAAATTTTTCTATCAGCTCTATTCAGATACTAAAGCAACCTGTTACCTAAGTAAGTTCAGCAAAGGGTTCATCTAGATCAAATTTCTAACTGCCTTTCATTAACATTCCTTGTGCTCCCAGTACAGGAGTAGCATTTCCTCCAAAAGTAAGCACAAAACAGTTACCTCAGGGAGAAAAAGAAATACCACAAAAGAGGAAACAACTTGTGGGCCAAGTAGAACAGAGAGGCTTTTCTGAAACAAGCATAATCAAAAACTTAACACCCAGTTAAAGCAACCCTTGGGTATTGGCAGGCTTAAATGTGAAAAATTAAGTACCATCGGTTCTACATTTAGATTCCCAGTGGAGCAACTGATGCACCTGAGGGATAATTGTGAGCTTTCACCCCTCTTAAATCTGGGCTGGAAAAGGTGATTAGAGAAAATAACAACAGGTAATACAGTTTTGGGGCATATCTCATTCTCTCACCTGTAAGATGATGAAGGGAAGGGGAGTCAATCAAACTGAAAAGACTGTTAGAAGAAAAGCAAGATAGTAGTGTACAAAGATACAGAGAAAACTAGTCACCCTAAAACATGGAAAACAACAATTTCTATTTTTGTCAGACAAAGGCAGAAGAAGAAACAGGACAGCTGATGACAAGTTCTTAGTTACACCTTATGACTGAAGTGTCCACTGCAGTTACCTAGCCCTTCTAGTCCTTCAGCAGATAGGGTGTTTTGTATAATTTAAACAAGAAAAATAACTGACAATTCAACACAAACACCAGTTTGGCAATACCAGAGCTTGTTTCCCTGCACCTGTTCCTCCCACACCTATAGCCCCATCCCAGCTTTTTACAGTAAGAACCATCTGCAAATGAATCACTTAAGTGGGCATAGCATTTCTCACCAAAATTACCATATCCAAATAAAATCTTTTGTCCATACTAGTAAAATTTGTGATGAAACAAAGGCAGCCTTGCTACCTCTGGCTGCAGGCAGGAGCATGCCAAGGCTGCTATCCTGGGCATTCCTCACCTGCATCCCTGCAGACCAGGAGCTGGGGTAGGGAAGAGGGTGGATGGACAGGGCAGGTTATAGGAGAGGAGGCCCAATACCACACTTAAAAGTGTGGAGTGTTTGAGCCATGGGATAAGATGTGTTAACTCCATGAAGTGCAGCGACGAACTCCTCCTGTAATAGCTGCCATGCAGAGAAAATGTTTCTAGTTTTTTTAAAGCCTAATCCAGCCCTGAGCATTTATGTGTGATCTTGCCTATAGATTAACTCAAAACCATTTTTAAAATGGTTTTTAAAAATTTTTAAAATACACACACACATACACACAACTACACACACACTCTATATGTGTATTTAAGGTTCATATAACATCTTTCTTCCCATAGGACACCATTTATATAGGTCACCCAGTATGCAGTGGTGCCTACCTTTAGTTAGGGAATGAATTCCAAGCTTCACTTGTGAGAAATTCCCACTTCCTATTTCTCCTCTGACTCGATAGAAGGCAATTCTCTTTCCGAGGGTTAATTCTTTCACCACTTTTTCATTATGAGACATATCCTGCATTAGCTTCTCAAATGGGGTCAGCCTGTGCTGTTGGCCCTCTTCATCTCCTCCATGGCACTCCGGGTGCCCATCATCTTCTCTGCTGTCCTCGTGATGCCACCTGGAAAAGCGGTATTTTCCAATACTTCCTTCATTCACATATCCTGTTGTCATAGTCTATAGGGTAATCACGTCCCCATTTAACAAGATGTCTTGATAAGTTTAAATGAAGTAATTCTGTATGAATATGCAATCCTGCACATTATGGACACTGTGACAAATGCAGCAAAAGAAAAAAAATAGCAGCTTACAGAAAATCCAGACTAGTTTGAAAATTTGTTCAAAACCAAATCTGGCACATCTACATATTGCATGTCCTGTTCAAAATCAGAGATAAAACTGGAAGCTGTATACATCCATTCCTCACTAACAGAGTTGGTGTGTCAGGATCTTCAGCTGCAAGGTAAAAGAGGCTTTGCAATTAAAACTGCAAACTCTGAGCAAGAAAGAGGCCAGGTGCTCACTGTCTACGCAGTACATTTGACACACGCAAAATATTTGACACAAATATTCAGATTTTAGCTTGATCCTTTGAGAACTAACTTGACAGATAAAGGTCAAACAGAAAGCTGATTAACTGCTCCAAATAAATCCAGATACTTCTAGCTAATTTTGAATAGCTGACCTTAAGAGCGTAGCTCTCCTTGATTCTGGTAAAAGTCCAAAAGCTGACTGTAGGGATTGCCTTTGATTCATTCTTCAGCCTGTGAGCTTGTCACTGTACCTTGGAAATGTCACTCTGTGAGGAAGCCTTGCTGTAAAAAGTATGCTGCCCCTCTGTTTCTTTTCCATGGTGTGTTCAACAAAGCAACTGATTCTGGAAGATGACAGGAAAAGCATAACCTGTGCACCAGGCAAAAGAAATGCTGCGCCTCAGTATCCCTGCAGTCACATGGCAGGACAATACAGGATTAAGTAACTGCAATGTCACGTTAACCCTCCTTTATTTAGATGAGCTTTCTTTAACGCCTTGAGCCTTCTCAAAATTTTGCCAGATGCGTGGTGTTCCTGAGCAGACAGATGAAGAAAGTAATTAAAACCTTTACATAACAGCCATACACCTCACTGAATGACAGCATGACCCATACCATTTCACCAGTTTAACTCTGGCAGCACAGACATAGAAGTACTTACACAAGCAACCACTTACCTTTAAGCAGCAGACCATTTTTTTTCTTCTTTACCCTTCTCTTTTAACCTTGAAAGCCAGGAGTTGATCAGCAAATGCTGATCATGCAGCTGCACGCCTGAGGGTGGTGAGCTGGGCATGAGAGCTGAGACAGCGCAGGCAGCGGCACGCTCACCTCCTGCTCTCAGTCCGCAGCACACCCGACCGACGGACACGGGACACACCCGACTGCCAGCACAGACGCACCAGCCTGAGCGGGAGTGAATCAGACCAGGAACTCACCGCCTGGAGCTTAGGTAGACAGTTCACCTAAGGTGCCACGCTAGCATGTGGCAGTAGAGCATGTGGCATTTGCCAGGTGGAGCTGCCCTCTAAATCCCCCAATCTCCTTCATGAGCAAGAGGAAGAGAGGTCAGAGGCATGACCTAAGGGCAAGGAAAAGGCAGCCGGTGATGGTTTCATTAAATGAGAGCTGGAGAGGGACAGAAGCACTCATCTGCTCCTTCAGAGAGGCCAAGGTGACTGACCCATGCTCTGGGACGCTGCTCCCTGCCTTGAGATGCAGCGAAGAAATTTTGCAAGTCACTTTACCTCTCTGTGCTGCGGTCAGGCTGCCGACAGACAAACCTGCCCCAGCAGGGAGGCAGAAAGCCTGGCTTTCCCTCAGTCTGTGACTCTGGTTCAGAGAAGTGACACACTTACTGTGTGTGCTGCAAACTTAAGGGCTGACGCAATTTGTAACTGGAACAGAGGGAGAATTTACTACTTCCATAATGCCTTTGTTACTCTTTTTGGCTTATTCATGTTTGAAGAAAAGGGCCATTTTCATGGTTGGCAGAAACTTAAAATAATACATAATTGTATTATTCTCTGGATCTAAATAGAGTGAAATCCCTGACAAATACTGTATGTGTACATATAGCTAATGGCCAAATCCTGATATTCTTATTAGGGAAGAGACCAAGTGACAAATGAGGAAATTCTTCAGTATTCTCCCACCAAACCACTCTTTCTTAGCACCAAATGTTCCCCAAATATTTCATTATTTTATATCTAGGAAGAAAAAAATCTATGTGGAAGGACACCCCATCTCCAGGCAAACCAAAAAACCCAAACCCCACATCTTACATTCTCTTTTTCCTCCATTTGGGAAAAGGACATTTTCTTTCAGGATTGCCTGAATTCTGGCCCACAGGTTTTCTGTTTCTGTTTCACATCACAATTATAAAAGTATAGGTAATAAAAAACTCTTTATATGAAACTTGACTGTATTTCACAGTTTTAATGGTGGTTGACACTCTAGAAGAGCAGGGATTTTGGAAGCCACTTGTCTGCTGTATAGTGCCACAGCAATTCAGAGGCAGAATTCTGGCCCCCATCCTGCTCTTTGATCTTGAAAACAGCAGCATAGGTTGCCCATACGAAAAACCTAGAAACCTCCATGAGCAGTGTCAGACATGCCATTAAACTATTATTTAAACACAAGTCTTTAGTTGGGCAGTGACTTCATCACCACCAAAGAATAGCTGTAACTTATGGCTATAATCTCCAGAGAGGCAGCTATGGACAATTCTGCTCCTGCGAAAGAATAAGCACAGAACTACCACCATCTTCTGCAAAAATTACCAGTGCCCTTGCAGTTAACTGGCTGTACAGAAAAGGCTGACTGTGTAAGAAGAAGGACTTCCAAAACAGACTTGTATAGACAAGCCCCTCCTGAACACATTCCATCAAGACACAGAAGGCAACTAGCCCAATCCATGTGAATCACAGAGACAAACCATATGGGAATGCCAGAACCTTGTGGGGACAGAAGAGTCAAGACAAAGGCAAAACTTCATGTGAGCACCAGCACATGGTTCTTCCTGAATTTGCTCCTGCAGAATTTCTCCTGGGGCTCAACATGCTCTTTTCTAGAGCACAGCCTACCATTAATCTCCCTTTCAGGCTTGACATGTAACTATCAACCCTGCAACCTTCTGGTACCTGGCCAGCTGGCTAGGTTTTCCCTGTCTTTTGAGATGAGCTATTTCAGTATTCCTGGTGTTAGCAGTATATATACCATCTATTTATGGCCACATTCCTTCCTGTAATCAAACCCAGCAAAATCTATCCTGATGTCATACAAAAGGACACTGACTGTAAAAGAAAATAATTTTAAGAGAGAAGGGAAAAACAAGGAAATCAGGAGTAATCCAAGCACAGTGAAGAACCAAGGATTTTTTTTTTCTCCAGTCTGGCTGACTGGTGACAAGAAGAACTTCACAAGAATTTATCTGACCAAACAATCACTTAAAAAAAAATAAGCAAGCAAAAGAAAACCAAAACCAAACCACTATAAAAAGCAACACAAGATGGAGGGAACAAATGTATGAATCCTTTCAGACCCATGCCAACCTAACACTTTTGTTTACCCTTGTTTTTCAAACTGACATTCTCCTCCAATTCTAAGAAATGCTAAGTACCCTCAGGTTTCAGCTGCAGACTCAATTTAAACCCTGCATCACAACTCCAAGGAAGTTCAGAAAGTAGAGAAAAATTATACCACGAAAGAGATCACTGAGTATTCAGACTTTGGTTCCTAAAATCCCATCTTGACATAGATAAAAAGTGACCTGTTTTAAGAAGCTTTGAATGGGGAACATGAAAGCACAGAAGCAGCTAGACCAGTGCTCCAAGCACTGTGTTTTGCAAACTGGTCTCTTCCATTAAACCTGTCTTTCAGAGAGGCAAAAACCCACTCAAGCTTTGAGTGCTTAAACTGCTGCAGCTCCTATAAGAGTGAATGGGAAAGAAGTTACACTGGAAGGCCCCCTACCACTCAAACTGTCAGAATACTATGCAGTTTTAAAGAGGATATCACTGGATATTGCAACTCATTCACTAGAGCTCCCTTTTCAGCCCCTCTGCTGTCTAGTCTGAGGAGACGAGGATTTTTAAGGTATTTCCCTAGGGTAGGGAATTAGGTCAATTTTTTAAAATTCCCTTGAAGAACAGCATGTCTCCTGCTTAGATTATATGCACCACGCGCCAGGTCTGGAACAAACCTGAATTTGAAGTAGCGGTGATTTTTTTTTTTAAACTCTGCTGGAAAAATATCGACTCCATTTTTTTAATCACAGCTTTGAATGTTCAGTTGTTGCAAGAAAATACCAACAACCTAGTACACTCCTGTGTATAGAAGACCTATCTTTTACAAAATATTAGAGCCCAGCAGAACAGATCTGCAAGGCCTGTAGTACAGACCACAGGTGACACAAAAGCTCTGCTGTGCAGACAGACACCACAGGGAAAGTAATAGCTCAACTTCTGTGCTTATGCTCAAGTAAGACTGAGTGCAAGGCTGCTGTGGCCAAAGGAAGTCAACATTTGTTCAAGGTTTGTCTTGAGCACATTTTTTTGATTTACATAAGAAATAAGACTCTCAGTCTTATTTCTGTGAATGCCAGAAAACAGAATGACTGTATAAAATACAGCCCTGAGCTTCATATGAATTGTTTAAAAAACTCCAAAACCCCAACTATTCAAAATACAAAATACAGCATGGTTACAGGCTGAACACAGACCTGTATGCTCCCAGCTCAGTTAGGAGAAAATACTAACAGGACTCTGACCATGGAGAACCTCCAGAAACCACTTGCTTTCTCTTCGCACGCCCACATGCCACCCATTTCTGTCCATCCCAGAATTACTACTGTGAGCTGGAACAGCATTCAGTTGGGCAGTTATTGTTTGATGAAAACCAGACATGAAGAACATAATTCTTATCACCTTCCTGCTGTGCCTGGGAATGCTCTGATAGAAGCCACAGCAATGATCCTGGGTTGGCAGGTGGGCAGGGCAGCACTGCCAGCTCTGTGCTGCTGCACTGGGCAGGCTGGAGCTACAGTGTGAACTCGAGCTGAAGGCACTGTGACCTGTAGGTGGTGGGAGCAGGTACCTCTCAAAGTGTCTGTGGCTGTGACACTGCCACAGCAGGTACACACACCTCTGGAGGGATTATGGCCCATGCAGGCCACACTGGAGCAGGTGCACTTGAAAGGACTGTGCCTGAGTGAATCTATGCTGCAGCAGGTACAGCCCTGAGGAGACTGTGGCTCACGTATAGGGCTCCACTTGATGCAGGTACAGCCCTAAGGCACTGCAGACTGTGGATAAATCCAAGCTGGAGCAGGGGCACAGGGAGCACCTCATCGCATTGTCAAACCATGACACATGTGACTCAATCATCTGAAGGGTCTTTACCAATATAAATGATTCTATTGTTCTTAGCTTAAGACATGGCATTGTCTCCCCACACAGGGAACATTAACATATGCAGTAATTCTGGCTGAAACAGAACAGAAACACTTTCAAGGCTTCTGTGCAAAACCTCACTTACTGGCCACAGCACCAAGAAGGGAAACAGGAAGAGATTACAAACGGTTGTACTGTACTCACTAATTCCTCACAATTAAATGCCTGTTCTACACACTGTTATCAAACAAACAAAAAAAACCCAAAAAAACCACAAACAAACAAAAAACAAACAAGAAACTCTAGTATAAAGAGGGAAAAAACAGCCAAAAAATACCCCTCTATGCTGGAACACACTAACTCTAGCCTGCAACTTAATTCTACAATTGTAACTTAGAGCAAAAGACAGGGAATTCTGCAACCTATTTAGAAGTTTAATAAACCTGAGCCCTTCCTACTGAAGCAGAATACAGGTGGATGCTTACCCAAGTGTCCCCTAACTTCAGCGGAAAGACTGAAACCTTCATCTTTTGGAATGATCCCAGTCATTCTGGGATGGACTCCTAAAGATAAACCAAATTACTTAGAACCTGATGGAACATGATCTCTCAAGGCTTTTACCTGACCAGCCCATTGCCCGATCTGCTGACTGAGCACTATACCGCACAGGTAACTGTAGCATAAAACTATAGATCTAAGCAACCTCCCATGTTTACTTAATCCAACTTCCTTCTTGCCAAAACTAGAGATGAGAAATAGAGGAAAAACACACTGGTGTGCCCTGTTTTGTGGTCCACCCCTGAAAGATCTCTCCATGATCTTCAACAAGCTAACCCTCCTGTATCCAGATGGCTCCAGCCTGACCCACAGAGACCCACCCAGAGAGACCCCCAGGCTAGGCCAGCACAAGCACACACTCACCCACTCGGGCTGCAGCTCAGGAGTCCTGCAGGGCCACTGGCAGGCACCTCATGTGACACTGGGGTCAGGGTGCAGCATACTCACCTTCCCCCCTCCCCAGGGGCTATCTGCCGACAGGCTGGAATAAGCTCTTGGCGAGATGAAGGAAGGCTGCACAGAGCCCTCAGCAGTCTGAGCTTACATAACCCCGCCAGCACAGGTTGGGTGCAGCCCAGCTGGTGGAGTCTCACATCAAATCCACGGTCTGCAATGTACAGGATATATGGAAAAGAAAATCAACATAACACAAACGATACTAAGCAAGTACATAAAGACTTGTGAAATAGAAAGTGAAATGGGGAGAGGGTGCAGGGGGGTAACTCCTTTCATCTTTTCACAGCACTGCTGATAAAACAGCTAGAAAGCTAATTAAAATTAATTAGTCTTTGAATTGTGCAGAAAATAGCATTAAAACAAAGATAAAAAAATAATGTATTAGTAAAATCCATTGATTTCCCAGGTCTTTGAAATACATGGGAGTGATTAACTTGAAGTCTGACTGTATTTTGAAATTAAATTTACCCTTTCAAAACTTTAGCCTGGCCAGTCTATTTTATTTCCTTCTTTGAGGTATAATGCAAATGAGGTCAATTTGCCTCAGAATTGTTCTTCCAAGATAAAATCAGTTTCCATTGAGTATGTATTCTGAGTCAACAGAGATGCACCAAAGTCTTTATTAGCCTTTTAAATAACAGAAAAAAATGACATCTAATTCAGTTATTTCACTAAATACTAGTTTGACTCCTTTTTTGGTGAAAATAAAACAAATTCTCTGGATGAATCAAGCTATAGTCCAAGAAGTAAGAAACAGGCAGTACTTAAGAGTCCTGCTGAAATCAGTCTTCACTTACATCAAGAAAATGATTGCACATTTAGGAAGATATGCATTGCTAAGAAGATGGTCTACAATAAAATCACCCTGTCATTTTCAAGGAAGAGAAACCTAAAATGTGCTCCCATATAAGGGAAACAGAAAATGTTCTGGTTCATATTGTCTATCACAGTTTTCTTTCACTACTCCCCACTTACTTACTAGTTGGGCCTTAGCAAATAGAAACAACTCTTATTACCTCTTACAAGGTAATCAAATTTAGTTGCATCACTTTATATGCACTACTCAAAAGTACTGAGTACTAAAAGGTATTTCAAGGTCATTTTCCAATGTAACTGGGCAGAAGATAAGCAGTTGGTATTATTCTCCAGGGACCTACTTGAAAATACATAAATCCTGCACTGTACTTTGAAAAATACTTTACACTGACTGGAGCTTCCAATTTTTCAGAGTAGTCTCTAAGACCCTTGAGATTTACCCTAAATCAGTGTTAAGAAAATGCTGCATTATAGTAATTATATTCCTCACTAATAGAAGACACAGATATAGAAATATACTCACATAAAAGTGGCAGGAGAGCAGCATCACAAAGACTGTCTGCTTGGTTTTAAAAATGCTGAAGAATTATCATCTGTAAGGGTTGTTGCAACTTCTCTGTCCCTGCCAATTTTAAATGTCCCAAAGTGACTGCAGCTTTGAGAATTCTAGAGCTTTTAGAGAAAAAAAGATCTAGATGGAAAGACAGGTATTTGTATTTCCCATCTCACTGACCATTAGACTGGAAATGTCTAGAATACACCAGAAAACAACATAGAAACGGAAAACAGTCCCAGATATATTTCTCAAGTAACGTAAGAGTGTGCCACCTTCTCAGACCAAAGGTCATATAGACCATGCCATACCACAGACCACATGCCCTTCACACCAGCTCCCACCTCTGGAACTCTATTTGGGTACCACATGCTGGAAAACCTCTGCAGTGCACTGCTACCAGGCTTGCCATCCGTATGACCTCCTCAAGCTTTGCAGGCACAGAACCACAGAGCAGGGGCAGAAGTACATGCTCCCCTGTGTTGCTGAAGCTTTGATTAACCTCTGGAAACTGGTTAATGCATAGCAAATCTTCAAGATGTGGCAAGGAGCTTAGCAGGAAGAAATCTGATCTTATCTGACATCCTGCAGGTCATAAGTCACTAATCTCTATATATCAAAGGCATCTTGCCCACTAAAGATTCCTCTTCCACTGGACTGAGAACAGAAGTGAAATTAAGAGAGGTATTTTTGAAACTGGGATCTAGAGAAACAGTACAAAGGCCCCAAGAAACACTCAAGACAGCCCACTGCAACTTGAAATATTCTATCAGCTTCATCAGTGTGGTGCATATCCTAAGAGAGGGATATTAACCCAAATAAGATGAAACACAACTCTAGATTTTACTCCTCTTTTGCAACTTTGGCTTCAGTATTGCAGCTTAATGCTTCACATGCATCCTAGGCTTCTTGTACAAGCCTTTTTTATTTTTTTTTCTTTTTCCTTTTTAACTGACCTGGTTTTGGAGCACTGAAAAATTAATACTGCTGTCTCAAACTGAATTTCCAAGTGCATCAGTGTGTGCTGAGGAAGCTGCCAGCACACTTAGGCAACTGATCTCTCCTGCTGCAAGGATCAGCAGAGCAGACAGTATTTGAGGGCAGGCACAGACCAATACCCTGGGAAACTGCAGAAGAGGAACACTGAAGAGCTCCAGGCAACACAGACCTTGCTACCGATACACTGAAAAGACAGAGTCATGTGAAAAAGCTGCTACATCTCAAATCCCTAAAACCCATGCTACTTTTCATATCACATTTAAACAGCAAAAGCTTTCCTAAATTGAATTAATATTAATGTTAATAATTTCACTAGCATTTAATTTCATCAGCTAATCTTATAGACATTTGTTGAGTATCTGTCCTGGAACTCAAATGATGATGATGATTATTATTATTACTATTACTGATACTCTCACTACTATTATTACTGTGAAAATGAAGGGTTATGTGAACTATATTCCCTTAGAAAGAACACAGCAAATCTGAGTAAAAAAGATCGTAACAGCTGATATGTTGTTAAAATGGTAACAAGTAACACATTCAACGTTCAAGCTTAGGAAAGAGATTTGGACAAATCTGCAAAAATGGAAATTAAGAATAAATCCACGGTATTACATGTAACTCTATGGTATTACACAGATACTAATTACATTTCATGATTTTAGGGAGCACAGATTCACTAAGGAAGCAGAAAGCAAATATATACAGAAGTACAGCATAAACAAACTTTAGAACATCTTTAAGCTATCATCTTCCTTGCAACTATCCACTCCTGTGATGCAGTTCTGTGGACAACCACCACACACATAACACAATCCAAAATCCCAAGTTTATTTAAAATATAGGTAAGAGACTCCAGTTCCTCACCTTTCCTCATTTTTTTCCTTAAAGAAACCTGCAGGAGAATTTCAGATTAGAATCCAGAAATGTATCTGAAACTAGAGGTATGCAGATGACTTTATAAGCTATTCCTATTAGACTAAAGTTCTGAAATAGCAATCTATTTTTAAATAGACAACAATGTAATGCTGCTAGTATTTCATTCACTGACTAATCTATCCTGGATTTGCTTAATGCTACACCCTTTTCCAGCAGCCTTCTATCAGCTCAAGGAAAAGCAGCTGACTGAGTGCAGCAGAACTCAATAATAAAAAAACAACAATTCTAGTTTCATTTTACTTTGTGAAGTGGGTGGAAAAGACAATAGGAAAACAATCAGTGGAATTAGTTCACAACTAGTGTTTAAGAGAAAAGAGAAAGAAAAGATAAAGAAAATGGATAGAGTAAAAATATTATGAGAATCTATACTACCTTCATGGTGCAAGTTGCTTTAGCACAACTTACATTTTTTCATTTATCACTGTAATTAAACTACAAAACCTATTGAGTGGGAGTTTTGTTGAGACACTTGAGAATGAAACTGCTGTTTAAGTGGTATGTACATTAAATTATTTGCCAGCAGTAAAACATATTGAGAAAAAGAAACCCATAATGATTTAAAACCATAATGATGGTTTTGTATACTACTAAAGGGGCACACAGTGTCACTAGTGGTTCAAGTGATTGTGCACTTAAATACGTAAAGTTATAAGACCTGCTAAGGTTTCTAGGACAGCTTTTGCAAATAGAGGAAAATGAGAACAAGAGAGGAACAGTCTGTTCAGTTTTTCCAAACCCAGCAGGCTAACACCAGGAGGCCAGCAAGATAAAACAAGAAATGCTTTTATTGCTCTGAATGTGACAGAAGGTCACATTCTCTCAGGACAAACTCTGACTTGTCAGGTGCTGGGCAGGCCAACAGGTTGGGCAGTATGTCACCCTGCTGCCAGAATGACAGTGAAAGCCTCTGGCAGTAAAAGGCCGAGTTCTCATGTGCTGGGTGCATCACCCCAAGCTCAAAGGCATGATGGCAACACTTCTTCAGGAGAAAGGGCACCCTTCCATTTTCTTGATTATTAAAAAAATGCATCACGAGGAACTGCAGCATCAAGACCAAAATCTTTTTGCTCTTCACAGTATTTTACAAATGACATTATATCATTTTTAGCGCCACAGTGTGATAGCAGGAAATAGGTCAAGAAATTAACACATGGAATGAGTTGCATGTTGTAACAGCTGTATTTTCAGGTAGAAGGGGATTGATTTGTTTGATCTCCTGTATCCTCAATCTAGTTCCATTAACAGTCTGAAATCTCTCAGGAAGCAGACTCATGATCAGCTCTGAAGAGGCGTATTTGAAGAAATTCTCCAGCAAGCATCTCAGATTAGACACAACACTGTCCTGGTATAATATTACCTGGTGATGTACCAGAGTTTGAACTGCTTTGCTGGCACCAAGATTTTAAGCCTGCAGCGTAAAGATTAACTGATTTTTCTGGTTCCTCCAAAGGTCTCTGACTGAACCTACATTGACAGTATTTACTCTTGTGTCTCTCCATGGCAGCAGCATTTCTCAGTGCCACAGCACTAGCTGAGAGAGAAAAAGAAAAAAAAATGCATATCTCTTGCATCCTCTTCATATAATTAGTACTTAACCCAGTTAATCACACCATTTAATCTGATGACACCATGCAGAGCTAAACAGGACTGGAAGGAGATTATTCTCATAACCTCTAAAGCACAGGGCTGGTATAATTTGGTTAACTGGGGCAAAGAACTTCATACATTTCTCTCATGTCTCTCAGTGTCTCTCATTTTGAAACCTAGGGGCCCCCCTAACCATTCTAAAGGAAAAGACACAGTTATTTACCATTCTACTATTTAACACTGTAGAGTTATTTATTCAACAAAAAAAAAACCCAGAAAACCATTAATTTGAAAGCCCACTCACAATTCAGAGCCAGCATCAAGCCTGTATATCCTGCACCCTCGATACAGAATTCCACAATTTTTCACAGATGTTATATAGAACTGAACATATACACCATTTGTGTGCATTGCTGAATCCAAAGCCAAGCAAAAAGACAACCACCCCTTGCCATGCTCTCTTCTTACTCATGAAAAGTAAATTAGATGTGCATACAGACTTATTGTTCACTCTAGACAATGTAACAATTCCTCCTTTTTACTCCCAATGATACTCCTAATATTCCTTCCAAGATGTTTTATGTATTTTTCCTTTGTAACAAAAAATTGCACAAAAATTACTGCTTGTATGTACAATTCACTGTACAAAAGTAAAGGAGCTAAGCCAACAGCTTTAGTGAATTGTCACTGTATGTCCAAGGCTAACACACACAGATGACCACAAAGTTCAAATTGAACCTTAAAAATTGCTAGAACAACTGGTAGCCCAATGGATGTAATGGAAACAGTGGAGTCTCATTTCTGATGAAGAGGGGATCTGTTCACTTTTTCTATTTGAGTACCAACAGTGGAATTTCTCATAATGTAAAGGAGTCTTAACAATACATTTAGTAATTCTGGAAGTTCTTACTACAGCACTAAATCTAAGACAGAGATCTGAGCTTTAAAATGTTTTGCAGTACAACTGAATCAGATGAAAAAAAATTTATAGAAGGACTTGACTTGGTGAAGCTGAGTTCCTTCCTTCACCCCATATGGGAATTCCAATTCTAACAGAGTTTTCATGCAATTATTATTTCCAAGTAATTTAGACTTTCTTTTAATTCTGATTTCTAACTTAGTAATTCAATTAACACAGAAAAAATACTGTAAATAGAGGCATTTTTTCATTTTTCCTCAGTTGTTTCACTAGGTGACCTAGTGTTTGCACTCCAAGAATCAGATAAAACACAGGCATCTTTTGAGCATGTCCGTATCACTTCTGTACTGAAATGCACTTCTCAACCCCTCTACTGGCAGAACGTCTTGCACAGATGAAAATTAGAGTAGCAGATGTAAACCTTGACTGTACAAATTTTACAGATAGAACATGAGTGCAAATATCCTTTAAAACTCCAGAGGCCTGGCAGACATCTCCAGTTCACAGCCCTGAAATTCCTTTCACAGCCATGCTATATTTACTGCTGGGAGGATTAGTGGAGACCAAAACCAATAGTGAACTCCCAGTGCTAAAGCTGCCAAACCTCACAAAGTACTTCAGAAGGATAAAATTTCTGGGGAACTGTATTGCAACTAATTGTCATTTCAGAGTCTACCAGCTGAAGCAGGTACATCTGGACAAAAACAAGTTCTGTATATGCTTTTAAACAAAACCAACAGAACCCAGGTCAAAAGAGCTTCTGAAAAAGTCTCATGACTGGAGCACTTACACAGACCTTAGTGGTGTATTTGAATCCCTGTCCTGAACACAGAAGAAGGAACTCAGATGCAGTCTTTCAATGTACTGTCACTGTTCAGCTATCCTATAAGCATTGAAAACCATTAAAGCAAATTTCTAGAAAGCTGGAGAGAGGGCAATTCAATGACTGTCATGCAGATCCATGTAGCAATTTACACACAAAAGTTATGTATGCAACTATCACACCCTCATGTGAAGGAAAGTTAAATAATTTCTAAACATCAGGCTTATGGGCACAGCTCTATGGAAGACACTTGAATAAAGTAATGTGATATTTAACAAGAATTGAGCCTCAGTTTCAATGTGTTTGTTCTGTTAAGCACAGAAGTTTCAACAACTCTAATATATATTCCCATAAATATTCAATATAATTTGCTTACCATCTACATTTTCATGTCATGTGTAGGGCAACAGGTATTTCTTAATTTCAACCTTTTACTTTTCTGCCAAACATGTTCTCAGATGGTCATCGGATTCTGGGTCACCAAACACCAGCAAAGAGGAAGATATAATCCATATCTGGGAAAAAGGCCAAACCCAGCTCTTACTGGTGCCCCTGCTTTTTTATTCTTACGGGAAACCTGCATTTTATTTTTTTCTACTTAGCAAGGTTATCAGCTGTTTCAAGTGATATCAAGCAGCCAAAAGGGGGTTAGGACAGAAAAGCATGAGTGATTAAAAAAAAAAAAAAAAAAAAAAAAAAAAAAC
>VZTT01018512.1:42653-58626 GCA_013400855.1 Buphagus erythrorhynchus | reverse complement strand
CAAGGAAAAACAAGAACAAAGAAACAAAGACATTGAAATAAAATACTTCTGAAAATCATTACTTCTGCAGAAAGTTGTCAATCTTAATTACAAATTAACTGCTGTCAAGAGAACTCTCCAAACAGAGCTGATTACACTTCAAATTAAGATAAAAATTAGCCATTCATATTCTTCAGAAGAGCTGACACTTTGCACTAGTTCTACTTCTGAACTACTTTCCTTTGATGTTTTTTCAAAATCTGAGCCTTGAAGAATCTGAGTATTTTTCAACCTGTCATGGGTGTCCCCAGCCTCAGGGCAGCTCTCCAGGCACAGTCCCAGCCTCTGGGTGACACCTGCAGAAATGCAGTTCCAGTTACAAACACAAGCCCTTAATGGTAAGAGTGCAGCTGCCCTCTGCCCTCGCTGCAGCAGCACAGGCAAAGGAAGCCCAGGCTCAATGTAGTCGCTTCCAAGCAGAGGGACACAACATGTGCAGCCACAGAGTATGCAGTGTCTGTGGTCAGTGTGGTGCTGCAGCTGTGCAAGGCTGAACATCCCTAGAAAACTGAAATCCCTGTGCTCCTTGTGGCATGCTTTTGGTATCTTAAACAGCCCTGCACACTGCTGAGAGTAAAGCAAGACCTCCCTATTAAATGGTAATGGAAATGTGCCACTGGGAACTAAACACTGACTAGTGTTCAGTGATCAGCTCTCCTTTGGTGCAATTACACCATGCTTGGGCAGAGAAGTGGAACTTTATTTAGGAGCAGAGCCCCAGGCTCAGTCCTACACTGTAATTTTTGGACTTGGGCATGAGCTGAAACAGACTCTTCAACCTAAGTTCTGGAAAACCAAGTGCCTAAATGAGGATTCTGTGGAACCCGTAACCAATGAGAAAACTCCAAACATACACTACTCTGTTGTGTGCAAAAAGGAAACTGAAAATGGGAAGCACCGTTACATTCTCATTCTGTAATTATAAGACTAGTTTCACGCTGCTCCTCTCGGCCCACAGTTAGCTCAATTCATGGTGGCCTGGCAGGGCAGAGAAGACAATTGGCAGTACAATCAAGCCATGTGGGATGAAGAAAAATGGATTTTTTCAACTGTGCTGTCCAAAAAACTGCCCTATCTACAGGTCTGCTGTAGAGGACAGGCCTGTCATTTTACACAAACACAGCCTCTCAAAGAGGCCACCTTGCACATATGAACTGAGCCTGCTCACCTTGACTTTGTGAGAACTTTCTCAAACATTGAAATTCAGAAGTACATTTCAGCAAGCTACGGGAAATGCAGTGGAAATAAAAATATAGTAATTGCAAAATAATAAAAGAGGGATCAGGTCACATAAGTAGTAGTTGTCCTGAATTGTTCAAAGACAGATGAGTTTTCAAGCACACTCTAACTGCCTTGCAGGTAATATGTTTTGTATGTACCTTCTAGATTAAACACAATCTTATTCTGCAATTAGAGCTTTAAAAGTCCTGACAGTATCAGCATGCATTGTTGTACAGTGTAATAACCAGATTATCTTAATGAGGGACTAAAGAGTCCTTATACTTCTGATACAATCTCTAAAACATAAATTACATAATAATTCAGACTGAGAACATTTAATTATAAATACCTGAAAAGCATGGGGCTTGGGACACTGAGGCAAGTCATACAGTGCCATTGTAACACGAAATTGCTCCATGGTACAACACTGTGTCTTTCTGAGAAGATCAGAGGTGTATTGGCTGGACTCTGGGCACTATTTCCAGTGAAGTGAATGGAGAGCATTTAATCCAGCTGTTATCAATCTGCTCAGAATTGACAAACTAATTTGGAAACTGGATTACACTGCACGCACACATTAATGCACTGCCATACAGCTGCACGGATTTATGACTGCCATGACACCCAGCAGAAAATGTATCCCAGTAATCCTCCCTGCACAGGGCAGGGCAGATCTGTCTCCATGCAGCATTAACAAGATTTATCACTAGCACAGTCATACTTACAATTATTTCATTGCAAATATTCAGACTGGTATAATTTCTAACTCTCTCTGCATCTTAAAATATCAGTTCACAACCAGAAGCGATGCTCGTATATTGCACTAATGCTGAAAGCAATGAAAATCCTTGGATACTAGCTGAAATGTATAATTTCTTAGAAAATATTAGTGGTTTCCAAATAATTTTCCAGGATACCGAGTAAGTTACTGCTTATTTTACTAATGTAAGAAAGTGAACATTACCCTATACTTCCCATAGCAGGCAAAGTACTCTCATATTTCAAGCAAGCGATACACTGATTTCTATTTTGGACTTACCTTTCTTGATAACTTGTTTGCTTTGCAATGAGAAGAGTGTTTGGATTCATGCTTTAGAAGACAGTCAGAAAACTGGACAGTATCTTCAGTTCCATTACTGCCTGCTTGCAGAATTATTTAGTCTGTGTAACCATAAAAAACACTGAAAAAAAATTTAAAAAGGGGGAAAATAAAAGCCACTTAGGTACTTCCCAGGAAGAGTTAGAGGTTGAGCTAGAGGTTAGAGGTTAGAGGTTGTTAGAGGTTGCCAAGTGTCCTAAGAGAGTGGTGTCTGTGCATGAAGGACTCTTTTTTTCCAAACACAAAGAACAACCATGCTAGAGATTTTTTCTGTGTGAAGAATTTCAAAGTTTGAAGTTTATTTCCCAACTCACAGTAACTATCAGGAAGAGAAGCAAACACGCCCAGCTTCTAGGGCTTTGGAACAACAGTGAAGGCTCAAAGGGGCCATGAAGAACTTGTGTGATGTTCCAGCTATAAGGACTTAATCCCATCACTTGTCAGTATGGCTCAAAATCATGTGCTGTCCTTCGTTGTGTTCTTCCACCTCAGCATAATCTGGCCTCTAAAAAAGAGCAACAACCCCAAATCCTCCCACAAAGAGCAACTTTTGAATGTATATCTTACAAGCATCTCTGTCACATGTACCTCCCCCAGAAAAAGCACTACAGCTGCCACAGTGCTGCATTTCCTTGGGTCAGTACCTCATGGAGTGGGAACTTGCAGTGGCCCCACTCCAGAGCATTTTCTCAGTGGTGAAGTCCAGAAAATCCTGCCACGAAGTTCAACCTACAGGAACCAAAGAAAAATCCTTTATAGCAAAGGGCCAACAGATCAGTTTATTGTAATGTGGCTGCAGTATGAAAAACCCATCTTCAGTGCAATTTAATTCCCTTCAAAACGAATCAGTACATTTGAATGTGTTATAATGAATTATTTGTATTTGCGATAGTGCAGATCCTGTGTTAGTTCATAAAATCACTGTTTTTCCATCAAGGACTCCACAACTGGACATTTTTTTAAACATATCAGAGGTGTGATTTTAAAAACAACACTCTGAAAAGATACCAAACAAGCAACTGTAAGAATAAGAGAACTAGCATGTTCAGGTATTTTATTTCCCAATTCCAAAAAAGACTATCTAGGACTCAACACTATTTCTTGGATAAGGTACTATTTAGAAAACAACCATCACTGAACGAAAGGCACTAGATGATAAAATTAAAATGTTCAGGAAAAATAAACTCAACTAAATAATTTGCTCATTTCCATTCATGAGATTGCTCAGGCCCTGGAACTGCTGTAGATCTGACAAAATATTTTAAAAGAAATTACTTAGTGCAAGAAAAACACATGTAATTTAGGACCCTTTTTGATAGAATTATATTTCTTAAATGCAGGTGGGGTTTTTTTACATACTCATTAGCAAATACTCTTTTTTCTCTGGTAACAAGCACCAGTTTTTAGTTTTCCTGAACTGGGACCACCTAAACAGGCTGGAACACCTGTGCACCCATGATGTCAACAAATCTACTTGGTGTAGATGAACTTAGATGCCAGATTATATCCTTTAAAGGAGCAGGTCCCGATACCACAAGTTTGTTCTGATGACAGGTTTGCTCCTGGTAAAGAAGTTGTAGGAACACGGACTGCACTGTCGAAGGAATTAACAACCCAAAACTCAGAAAACACTGCAGCATGTCCCTTCTCCTCTCACAGAATTTGTTGTGTATTTTGCAGGTCAAACATGGGATGAGGTTTCTTTGAATCAAAACTTTTTTTGCCTTAGGCTCCAGTTAGCCCCGAGTGTGAGAAGGTCTCAGATAAAACACACGTACGCCTCACACAATCTGCATTTAGGTAACAACTGGAACCCAGGGGCTCACACCAAGGTCCTGCCTCATGTTGCCCTCAGGGCTTTGAAGACGGCTTGGCATTAGGAAGATGCGGGATGCCGCACCAATAATCTCTTCGGGAAAACCTGCAGTTCTCTAGGGTTGGAGGGGGCCTCTGGAGATCATCCAGCCCAACCCCCTGCCAAGGCAAGATCACCTGGAGCAGGTGACACAGCAAGGCGTCCAGGTGGGTTTGGAGTGTCTCCACGATTCCACGTCGCCAGTGTACTTCATCTCTAGGCAAACACAGTAAAACACCAGCGACGCGCTATTGCAGAAACTACCGAAACTCTTCCAGCGGCATTTCGGCGGAGGCTGACGAGGCTCGTCCGCCGGCCCGCAGCCCCCAGCCCTTGGCTGAGCTCCCTGCAAGGGGCCCTGGCTGCCTCCGGCCGCCTCCCCCCGGCTTCGCTGGGCCCCGCCGGCCCGGCCGTCCCCGGGGCCCGGCCCGCAGCCGCCATTTGCTGCTACGGGCGGCCGCGCCATTTCCCCGCCTCCCGGCCCGGGAGCTCCCACTGCCCCACAACCTTCCCTCCTCCTGCGGGGTCAGCTGCTGCGGGAACCGGCAACAACTTGGGCTTCAGTCATTTGGGAAAGAAGTTACAGGGGACGGGGGAACGGCCCTGTGTAGCAGAGTGATTTCTTGAGGAGAGCCTTCCTCCATGCCCCTCAGGGTGAGGAGGCGACACCGTGCTCCCGCCCAGCCTCTCTGGGAATTGGGACAGGCGATGCTGGGCACAACCGCAGAGCATCGTTCCTCTCCTGCAAATCCCTATGTGCTGCTGTTGAAAAGGGGAGAGCAAACAGAACCACGAAACAGCCCAACTGTGCTTACCAACCACGGCCTTGCTGCCAATACCATGGAATTGTTCAATTTACATTCGTCTTAAAAACTACACAAAATTTCGTTTTGTTGGTCAGATGCACAGAGAGATTGTTCCTTAAATTACACCGAGACAGACTGTCTATATGCATTTATATCTAAAAAATTTTAGAGCTCGGCAGCTAAGCAAAGAGGCCTGTCCCTTCCATGTTATCAGAAGACAAGCTGCTTATAAGAAGCCAGGTATAAATATAATACCTAAAATTTACTCTCATGATTAACATTGGGCCACATCCTTTCCCCTGCACAGAATCTCATTGCAGATTACTTGCATCTCAGAAAACACAAAACATAATAAAATAATGCAAGTTACATTAATCAAATGGTTTGAAATTTTAATTGAGATCCATGTTTCTTTTGCAAGTTTCTCAAAGGCTATGATGAAACACAGTAATACTGAATGAAACTAAATAAAAGCACAAATCCCAGGAAAAAGTTCTGCATTTGAAAATGGAATAGAAAAGCCTGATTTTAAGTAAGATCTATAGTATTACCAAGAGCAGTAGAGACTGTCCTTGCAAAAATTCTTCCCTTCATTTAAGGCTTTGAAAATGAAAGTTTCTTCAGGAGTTTGGAGCACCTCTAATCTCCAGCAGTAATTAAGACATTCTTAACATCTCTGACCATAGACAAGCATTTTCTAAACAAATCTAACTTTACAGTAAAAAGCTATTAATCATATTAAAAATTAGATTGATCCTTAACACTGGAACTTGGCACTTAACTGCCAGTCACTCAGTTGTTCCTAATATATTGGATGAAACAAATAATGCAACATTTAATGGTTGGTATTGTTTTATTTTCTAATATTGATTAAACTATTTACACTTCTACTTTTCAATCCACAGTTTAGCACTCATACCTATGGCTTTTATTTTTATGTTTAGCACATTTTTTTGTCAAGTGTAGCACATCTTTTTGTCAAGTGTCAGAATTTCATTTTAAAAAACCCAAGAACCTGATACCATATAGACAAGTTTCTATGTTTATGTTTAAACATATTCATTTTCAAAAATGATTATTTATAAAAGAAGAGCCTGCTCGTAGCTTTCTTCCAAATCATGTTTATCAGACTCTACTAAGCCTTTCCTAT
Source organism: Buphagus erythrorhynchus (assembly GCA_013400855.1). Lineage (NCBI taxonomy): Eukaryota > Metazoa > Chordata > Aves > Passeriformes > Sturnidae > Buphagus > Buphagus erythrorhynchus. Next base: position 52,456 of record VZTT01018512.1, on the reverse strand, counting down.
ATTTAAGTGTCCCTTTTAGAGTGTCCTGCTGCTGCCAAGTAAAGTCTGTTCCCTCCCTCAGCCCCCCGCCTCTAAATTTAATGCAAAAAGAAAATCAGTAACTGGCAATTTCAAGCAAAAACATAAAGCACTATAACATTACCTACACTGCTTTTTACAGAACTAAGTTCTCAAAAACTCTAGAAACTTCGTGGAAATTTAACCACTCAGTGTTGAAAAGGCACAGGACTTTTGTGCTCAGAGACCTCCAGCAACAGTACTTTTAGCCCAGCCTGAAAGTTAAGATCCAAAAATTCACAGGTATGTAATTGCCACTTGCAGCAGAACCCCTCAGATTTTACTGATTCTCCTGCTAAAGATACCCTGCAAATTTTTACAAGACTTTGCTTCTACTGCAAGAGGAAAAGAGGTGAAATTACTTTTACTTATGCCCAGGAATAGTGTAACAATGATACAAGCTATTCATTGCTAAAAATCCCACAAAGTTGTCCGTGTCTGTGGTAGTTGCTGTTCCACGGCTCCACATGAATGGGGAAGTATTTTTCACATATGAGAGAAGTCTAATTGTACATGAAGAAAGCTAATTTTGGTCCACTTGTCCAGCTTTCTATGGGCAGCATATTGGAAAGGTGACCAGCGACGGTTCAAAAACCAATGTAAAAGTTAACAAAAATAATTTGGTATTTCATTCTTAAAACTGCAGTGTCATTATTTATCCTAGTCATCCACTTTTGCATTTTGTGTGTCTACTAATTGTGTTTTTAAGTCTTCAGCTTGCTCATTATGTTCCTTATCTGCATCATCCACTTGATTATGATCCTTTTCTTCTGCTTCTCCTTGATCAACACTTTGATATTCTATTTGTTCAAGGTCTGTTCCATCTATAAGTTCTGCCTGTACTTCTTCCATCTGTATTTGATTTACATGCTCAACATGTAACTGCTCCACATGAACTTCAGCACCTTGTTCAGTCTGAATGTGTTCAACTTCCAGATAACTGATCTGTACCTGTTCCTGTAGTTCCTCCATCTGTGTGCCTTTCACTTGATTGTCCTGTATGAGATCCTGGTGCATCTGTTCCACAGTTACCTGTGCAGGATCCACTTGTACTTGAATTACTGGTAGGACATGCACTTGCTCAACTTGTTCTATTATTGTCATTGACGTTACTGGTTCAGCTTCCATACCTTCCACTGGAAGAACCTCTTCTGTCACTAATATTTCTGAAATATTGTGCGTTTCTTTGAGATGCCTTCTCAGCTCACTGCCTTGCATAAACCACAAATCACATAAGGTACAGTGGTTGGGTTTGTCACCAGTGTGTATTACCAAGTGGTCTTTGAACTGATCCCAGCTGTTGAACACGCTGTTACAAACCTGAAACAAAAGATACAGCGTGTTAAACAGTGCCAACAGAAATGTGACAAAATACAGCACCTATCTGAGATCGTGGCTTCACACTGTATAGCTTCTTGCTACTTGGATTAAAAAAACCACACATGTTAGAGGTAAAAGCTGAGAAGAAAGCTTTAAATGAACAGGGAACTTGATATTTATTTATTCTTTTTTTAAGAATGGTGAGTTATTTTGAGTTGCGCATACATAAGATACCTACAAAATTCACGAGTCGGTAGAGCATTTGAAAGTTTTCTCATCTGAAATTCATGTACAGTATCATACTCCAATCAATACATGTCTGGAACTAGAGTTTTGGGTGAAAACATATTTATGCATTAATAGGGTGCAATGAAAGTGTAATACAGACTGTTGTTTTACTGACATTCTAGATGCAGTACTACTGAACAACTTTTCCTTGTCAGCTTTCACTTGCTCATGACATTATGAGGTTTAACAGGCTAGGCTGAACGCTCCCATTTTGTGATTTAAAAAATACTCCACTTGAGTGATTTCAGCAGATAAAACTTTTAAAACTCCATCCCACTCATTCTCTTCCAGCCAAAAGTACTGCCTCAACAGTAGACATGCTGTTTTCACAAAGCACATGAGCTCCCTTCCTTCCCTTCAGCTGGAACTGGAGGTAAATAGCTGGAAAACAACACACAGAGACTGCTGACGTAAACCAGATGCAGGGTAGAGGAGACAGAAGAGTGGGGTAGAGTCAGACTTGGAGTAAAAAACCCACAGGCTCAGGAGTCTTTGTCCATGCAAATGTGTTTAGCTGTAGAAAGCAACAAGCAAACGCATTTCAACACCCCTTCGCTGTTGGCAAACAGTTTTGAAACAGGATGTTCTATCTCTTCATAATTTTCAGTAACAGCACAGAAAGATGATGGAGGCACTATCTAACAGGATTAAATCAAGACTAGGTCTGTTAAGTCAGACAAATCTCTCCATTTTGCTGCTGAAGTCTGTTAAAATGGGTTGTAATACTGCTGCCACACCTTTTTCCCCCAGGCTTACATTTCAGAAAGAGATTGCACATACAGTTTTTAAAATACTAGTATTATAGATAAACACTCAAAATCAGTCATATGTAAAGTTAATGACTATCAGCAATGCCCAGGCACATAATTACTGTTCTTGCCACACAGAATCTAATTCAGTATTCAAGGCATACACCTGAAGAGCACTGAAAAGACTCATGAAGAAAGCAGTTTTTTCTCCTCTTCGTTCAGTGAACAGAGATTTATTTGTTCAAATTTAGTTTTAAAGAGAAAAAAGTTCTAAAAATTTATCCAAGAATTACTGCAGTTTCTGCAGGCTGAAGGGACACAAATCCACGTTCGCAACATCTGTGAGAGGATGAGGAAGTTTACAAAATGAGTTATGACTTGAATCAGCTCTTAAAAAGTGAAGTTAGATTTATCTCAACAGCTCTTCAAATGTCAGTTACATATAGTGACAAAGTACCCTAGTGCTCTCTACAGCATTTATTTTGCTTAAAAAATACTACAGACTACTGTGATAAATTGTAATTACTTTTCAGACAAAATCAGTATGTTTGGTATCAAACAAAGAATAAAAAAAATAAATTAAATAATAATTTGTATTTTGGACTTTGGGCTTCACTTTTAGTGAAGCATGTTTAGAAGTGGGAAAGGCATAGGTCAGCGTATCAAGAACCTTGAAAAGGAAACAGCAAGACCAGTAAAATGCAGCCTACCCAGAAGAATCTCGACGATTTTAAGTATTATAAGGCTCCACATCAGTAATTCCATATTTTAAATGGACATACTTAGATGTGAGAATTTGTCTGCATGTTGTGGTTGAATGTCATCCAAAGACCTCACTAATGTCTACAACTTCCTTGTTAGAAGAGGAGGGGCAGGCACTGATCTCTTCTCTGTGGTGACTAGTGACAGGACCTCAGGCAATTGCCTGAAGCTGAGTCAGGGGAGGTTTAGGTTGGATATTAGAAGGTTTTTCATCCAGAGGGTGTTTGGGCACTGGAGCAGCTCCCCAGGGCAGTGGTCACAGCACCAAGCCTGACAGAGCTCAAGAAGCATTTGGACAATGCTCTCAGGTACATGGTGTGACTCTTGGGGTGTCCTGTGCAAGGCTGGGAGTTGGACTCAATCCTTGTGGGTTGAGTCCAACTCAGCATATTTCATGATTCAATATTATTTTACTGAAGTAGCTCTTAGAGCCCATGCTCATTGCCTCTCCTGTTCAGTCCTCCCACACTCCTTGAAGGAGGAAGGTAGCTAACCTCAGATGCACCTAATTCCATTACCCACCTGACATTCATACAGCTTCTTTCTTCCCTTTTTAGCGCCAGCTCCAGACTGACAGGCTGTCAGGTGACATTTGAGAGTGCTATTTCTAGCAAAACGTTCATGGCAGTTTGGACATTCAAAGGGTTTTTCACCTGTTAAGACAGATAACAAGGATTTTTAAGTGCATAAAACCACCTAGTCTTTTTCAGGTCTCTCTTCTTCCCCTCTCTCCCTCTTGTCTAGGTTGATAAACACACTGTAAAGATGTGGCCAACTGGATTTTTCTGCAGAAAAAGAAATAAAAATTGAATATAAAACGGCAAAAAAACTGATGTAGAGTCATAACTCTCATTTAGAAGAAAACCAATGTAACAATTACCAGTAGCTATTAAGGTATTTGTGGAAATGATGTTACTATTCTGGAAAAATATTTTAAAGAAATAGGAGCTATTTCACTCTTTTCATCTGATAATAGTTACAATTAAAGACTCAACATTAATCAATATACAAAGTGACATATTAAAGAAAGAAGTACTTAAATAATACAACCTTTTATTTTCAGTAATAATAACTTCATGCTTGAAACTGAGCTCCAGAAAACAAAGCTGGCACAGAATGATTGTGAAATAACAGTGCATCAATACTAAAACAAAAAAAACCCCGCATCCAACTTTCCCCCAAAGTACACCAACGAGAAACCACAGAGGGCACAAGCAAGATAAAAATTCCTCTCAGTTTGGCCACTTCATTTCAACCACAGTATCAAACATAGAAACCAGCTAAGGACAACAGCAGGGAAAGCTGAAAGCAGGTCTTATTATTATCCAAGGTACTATGCTGTCATCAAGTGGTACTGAACAAAGGGTGTTGCACCATGCACAAACACAATGACATTCAAGCAAATTAAATTACAAAAAAAACCTAGAAGAGTGTGTTTCCTCTGAAAGTCTGTAATAATCTGTATAGGTACTGCCACCAGCACCACTACTGAAACAAAGATAAGGAACTCCAAAAGAGGCTGAGCCTCTTCAGTGAATACTAGGAGGATCAATCCTAGCTAGTTTAAAAGCCTGCATTTTCAGGCATGCGGTAGTTATTGGATATTGCAGTGGAAAAACAATCTTCAGGAATACTTACAATTTCCTAGTAAGCTTTTCAAAAGAAACTCCTAAGTAACTTAAGTGTCAGTTATATTCCTAAAAGCTACAGAAATAGGTTAAATGGTGGGAACATTCCCCTCAATGGTTACAAAATGCTACATTTTTGAAGTGTTGTACAGGAAAGGCGGAAAGGACACTAAAGTGCCATCAGTCTTGCAGGTCAAAAATCATGGATTTTGCCCAAGCAGCTAGTGGGTTTGGAACTAGATGACCTTCAAGGTTCCTACCAATGCAAACCATTCAGTGATTCTATGATTCTACAGAGCATGCATGGATGACCAAAGAGCTCCTGGACAAACTCAAACACGAAAAGGAAGTCCATGGGACCTGATGACATGCATCTCCTGGTCCTGAGAGCTGGTGAAGGAAGTTGTTAAGCAACTATCCATAAAATTTGAGGTGTGGCAGTCCGGTGAAGTTCAAGATGACTGGAAAAGCAGAAGCATAATGCTTTCATAAGGAAGACCTGGGGAATGACAGGCCAGTCAGTCTCACCTCCATGCCCAAAAAATCATGGAGCAGATCCTTCTGGTAGCTATGCTGTGAAGACAGGCTGAGAGCATTAGGGTTGTTCAGCCTAGAGAAGAAAAAGCTTCAGGAAGGTCTAAGAGCACCTTCCAGTGCCTAAAGGCAATCTACAGGAAGGCTGGAGAGGGACTTTTTACACGGGAATGTAGTGATAATGGCAAAGGGGGAAGGCCTTAAATTGAAACAGAGTAGGTTTAGGTTAGATATAAGGAAGAGATTATTTTCTCAGAGGGTGGTTATGCACTGGAAGAAATTTCCCAGAGAAGCTGTGGTTGTCCCATCCCTGAGAAGTGTTCAGGGCCAGGCTGACGTGGCTCACAGCAGCCTGGTCTAGTGGAAGGTACTTTGTCCTTGGCCCCAGAGGGTTGAACTAAATGACGTCTAAGGTCCCTTCCAACCCAAGCCATTTTATCATCCTATTACTGCTCCACTGCTATTTTAATGTAATTGCTGGTATAATGATTGAACAACAACAGGATAAAATATTTTTCGGACATTCTCACAGGCCTTTCAAGTTCATTTTAGCATTCAACCAGTGTTATACAGAGCTCAGAATTTACAAAGTCTATAACAGAATGCGAGCTTTTTTCATTCTCCTTAGGAGACCACAGTTAAATGCTGGTATCTGTTCTGATTTTAAGCTTAAGGCTTTTGAAAATGCTAAACTCTAAGTAATTCCATATGTTATTCTGATTAGATCAATATATATGAAGTATTTTGTACCTCTTGTGATATGCCAGCTTGCTTTGAATTGAAAATTCTTTTTTGCAAGAGTGACCAACGTATTACATATTTTGGATTACTCTGGTTATCTGCCACAAATTTTTTCCTGAATACATTTTTGTTAACTACGTGTATTTGAATTGCCTATAATGGAGAAACACTCCCTGCTTTACAGGGGATAAGGACTTCCCAAAGCTTGTTTTTAAAAGGAACTTTTAATAGGCTATTTGGAATAGACTGGGCACAGCCATACATGAATACTTAGCAGTCCCACACACAGATACATTCTAATTAAATTAAGACATTCTAATTACAAGGCTGTAACAATAACAAGCTGCAAAAGAATTAGAGCTACTGCCCTCCATTAAACTTTTCCTTATGACTCATGATTGGCACATTAAACAAAAACATCTGCAAGATCAAGATCATGTATATTTTGCATTCAGTTATCTGTGTCATTCTCAGTGTCTGTTCACTCAGCAGATTTTTCAATGAGATAAAGAAGTAATAATCTTCCATACTAAAAAGAAAAAAGGATGAGAATAAATCACTTTGTACTCAAAAGGTTTTTGCTACCCAGATTTCAATGAGGCAGATTTCACAGTAAAAGAAGTGTACTATAATGACTAGAAATGTTTTGCTAGTTTTAGTAGCTTTGCTTAATTAGCGAAGAAAATTCAAATCAGAGATGCGACGAGACAAGAGTAATGGTAAAACTTTCAAACTTTCCAAAGATAGTACAAGATATAACTCTTTGAGGGTATTTTATGTCTAATAGGCATTTACTCAGAAGTTGTTAGATAAAGAAACTCTCTACAGTGTATTCCACCAAGAAGACTGTGATTTAAATAATATTTCAACAGAAATATTTATAGAAAATTCTGAAAATAAAAGTAGTTCTTCAGTTTGGTATTTCTGAAGAAGGGAACATGCCTTAAGGAAGTATTTTGAAAAAGATCTTTAAGATTTAATAGACTTGACAGAGAAGCTTCCTTACTACTTTCTGGTTTTAGGCGCCTATTTTTAATTGACTCAATCCCTGAAAAGTTTACATCAATTGAAAACAAAAAAAACATGAACAAACAAAAACATGAACAAACAAAAAGACATACCACCATTTTAGTTACAACTAGAAGCCACGTATTTCTAGCACTCAGGACTCATTTATTTTCTTCAGCATATTATCTATCCCCCAAAACATGCTAAAGTAAACAATACTAGAATGAAGGCCATAAGCACAGGACTATAGCAGTGTTCTTACCTGTGTGCTTCCGAAGGTGCTCTTTAAAATGCCCAAAGTGGTCAAACTGCTTGTCACAGTACTGGCATACATGTATTTTCTTGCCAGGTCTTTGCTTCTTGTTGGCACCACCTTCATCAAGGTGATAACAGGTGAGGTGCTGTTTCAAAGCACTCTCTCGTAGGTATCTTTTATTGCATATGTCACACTTGTAATTCTCAGTAGAGTGTGTTTTCATGTGTTCCTTAAAATGGTAAAACAATTTAAATGAACGGTTACATTTCTCACAGTGGAATAAATTGTTCATGTGTGACAGCTGAAGTTCCACAATTTCAATACCTTCTACCTGTTTGCACGAGGGGTCAGTTGCACTATCACCTTCTTCTTGGATCTGGCATTTTCTCTCTCCCTGACGATACTTGCTGGTGATATCTGCCAAAAGAGCCAAAGCAGATTCATCTGATGTACCTGTTGTCTGTATGTACTTTATGGATTGCTCTGCAGAAGCTACTTCTTCAAGGGTTTCAATGCTGCCATCTTCCACTTTCATCGCCCCTTCAGCAATCTCAACCTCAATTTCAACAGGTTCTGATTCTGCAGATGGCAGTGTTTCTGTGATAACATTAGAGGTTTCAGCAATCTTCCTCTTTTTTGGCTTACTTTTACCTTGTGCTTCATTTGATTCTAAGGGTGATGAATTTTCTTTGTTCCTGAAAAGCATTTGCATAAACATGGTTAAGATCACTCAACAATGACATAACTCCTGCCTAGTAATGAGGTTCTGCATCCAACACTCCCTTAGCTGTTTCTCAAAGTTGAATGATGATCACATTATCTGTGTGAAAATCAGACGCATACTCTGTGTGCACATCAGAAGGTAATTTGTCCTTAATCTACACTTCTTAGTGCAGTAAAGTAACATTGTTAAAGCTGGTAAAATATTTCAAAGTATTTAAAGTAAACAGCTATGCCTGAATGATACAAAGTGTCTATCAAGAAGAAAAACCAGCTAACCTAATGACTTATCTAAAAATTTGTGAAATTCTGTACTTGGAAAGAAAATTCCTCTAAAATAATAAATTCTTTGGCCTGCCTACTCAGAAATAAGGTTCAAGTCCCTCCTATGCCATTCACCTCTTAAGCTCTGCACCGTATGCAACTGCAAGCAGTACTTTGAGCTTATCAGAACACACTTTAGCTATGACTTCACATGATGGTTATACACACAAGGATTAACATATCCCATAGTTCAGGAAGGCACACTGCTAACAGCTGACATAAAAAAACGCCACTAGGATCTGAAAGGAGTATTCTAGTTTAATTTTCTGGTCTTAAACACAACCCTCGATTCTGTGCTGTTCTCCCTGAATAACACATACATAACCCTCTTCCTCCAAAATGTCAAGGATAGCATGGCATCTTAGACACAGACACAGCTGAGTGAGTCAGTGCTTTCAAGTCATCCACAGCACTACTGTGCTGCAGGTTTTACTACGGATCATCAGTTTCAAAAATAAGTGGTTATCTTCCCATCAAATAGACTGACTGGAGTAAGCTGTGCTTTTAACCTTCCTCTGCACCATGATGAATCCTTTCATGTAATGCACCCCCTATCACTTCCAGGCTTTCTAGTAACAAGAGACAAGACTTTGCCCAGTATCTCCAAGTCATACTGTCAGATGTGTAACTAATGATGTAATTGCAGGCCACAGTTTATAAATGGCACCTTAGTCTGTTCATACACAGGAAAACAGATCAGCTAAACCCAGTTTCATATAGCCTGGACAGGACTAGTCTACAAGATGATAGGTACACTGCAAGGAGCACATGGATCATGTACCAAAAGCAACCAGTGTAGCATGCAGAAGAAATAAGAACATGAGAGCACTTCACGGAAGTGAAATGGAAGAAAGGGGATGAAAAACAGCATGATGGGACTGGCACCCACATTTTTCAAGCTAGACTTTGGCAATGGATTACAGTTTCTGGTACCGGATAACAGATGCTGCAGCAACATTTGATTGAGTATTGAACCCAGATAAAACTGACTTCAACAATTACATTCATTCAAGAAGTTTGAGAGATTAATTTTGCAGAAAGAGGTTTTAAGATCACTGTTTTGTGGAGGCCCATGGGCCTGCCACGGCTCCACCCGCAGCCTTGCTCTGGAGGGATGCCCCTTGAGTGGAATGTCCCTCGAATGGGCTGTGATTAGCTTATCTCAGCCCTCCTGGAAGGATGCTCCTAAGGTTGGCACATCTTTTCTTACCACGGTGAGCTATCCCTCAAAAGCTTCAGTGATCCCACCATGCCCTAGTACCCATGTTAATCCTTTGTAACTCATTGGTCTTTCCCCCTTGGTACCACCCTTGCTTTCCCCCATAAAAATCCCAGCTTTCCCCCAGTTCTTCAGGGGGCTGTCATCCCTGGCTCCCTTCACAGAGCTGCTGGATAACAAAGGAATCTCTGTGGAAT